>VXBP01000527.1:147706-235423 GCA_013400115.1 Rhinopomastus cyanomelas
AGCGTAGGGCAACAAAGATGATAAGAGAGGTGGAACACCTCCCTTATGAGGAGAGGTTGAGGGAGCTGGGTCTCTTTAGCTTGGAGAAGAGGAGACTGAGGGGTGACCTCATTAATGTCTACAAATATTTGAGGGGTGGGTGTCAGGAGGATGGCACTGGGCTGTTCTCAGTGTCATGTAGTGATAGGACGAGGGGCAATGGTTGTAAGCTGGAACATAGGAGGTTCCACATCATCCTGAGAAGGAACTTCTTCACGGTGAGGGTGATGGAGCACTGGAACAGGCTGCCCAGGGGGGTTGTGGAGTCTCCCTCACTGGAGATATTCAAGACCCTACTGGACGGGTTCCTGTGTGACTTGGTTTAGGTGATCCTGCTGTTGCAGGCGGATTGGACTAGATGATCTTTCGAGGTCCCTTCCAATCCGTAATGATTCTATGATTCTATGATTCTAAGATCAGCTAAATGTAAAGTTCCTTAAAGACAAGGAAACTACATCAGTGCAGAAAACAGAGTAACCCAGAGAGGGGTGGGTACATGGATGATCAGTCCTTCAGCTAGAACCAAATCACAGGATAACTGCCACTTAAGCAGAATTCGTGGGTGGGAGTTCGAACAAAAGGAGAAAGTCGCAAAGACGCTGAAGTCCAAGGTCCACAAGTACAAAATCCAAAAAGAGAAAACAAGGATATTGAAAATGGAAGCCAAGGGAAGGGTTTGTATTAAATACGCATTTGTGGTTCAGTGGCAGCAAGAAAGAACCAAATGCCAGTCTCCCGTCAAGCAGCTAGTACAACGACTTAGCAACACTGAGAAAGGGGTGAGAACTCAGATGCAGCAAGGGAAGACCAAGCTGGGTGGTGTAGTCTTTATGCCAGAGGGACAGGATATCATCTAGAGGGACGTGGACAAGCTGGAGAAATGGGCCCAGGCAAACCTCAGGAGGTTCAAAAAAACCAAGTGTAGAGTCCTGCAGCTGGTCCAGGTCATTCAGCAGTATCAATACAGGATGGGAGAGACCTGCTGGAGAGCAGCCCTGTGGAAAACGTCCTGGGAGTACTAACGGATGAAAAGCCGGCCACGAACCGCCAATGTGCAGTTGCAGCCCAGAAGGGCAACCGCATCCTGGACTACATCAGCAGAAGTGTTGCCAGCAGACTGAGACAGGGGATTCTGGCCCTCTGCTTGGCCCTGGTGAGACCTCAGCTGGAGTCCTGCATCCAGCTCTGGAGGCCTCAACACAAGGAGGATGAGGACCTGTTGGAGCAAGCCCAAAGGACACCACAAAAATGCTCAGAGGGCTGGAGCCCCTCTGCTATGGGGACAGGCTGAGGCACCTGGGGTTGTTCAGCCTGGAAAGGAGAAGGGGACCTTCTAGTGACCTTCCAGCCCCTGAAAGGGGATGTCAGAAGCCTGGGGAAAAAGGTTCCCAAGGGTAGAGAATGATAGGATTTGGGATCATGGTTTGAAGGTGAAAAAGGGCAGATTGAGGCTGGANGCCTCAACACAAGGAGGATGAGGACCTGTTGGAGCAAGCCCAAAGGACACCACAAAAATGCTCAGAGGGCTGGAGCCCCTCTGCTATGGGGACAGGCTGAGGCACCTGGGGTTGTTCAGCCTGGAAAGGAGAAGGGGACCTTCTAGTGACCTTCCAGCCCCTGAAAGGGGATGTCAGAAGCCTGGGGAAAAAGGTTCCCAAGGGTAGAGAATGATAGGATTTGGGATCATGGTTTGAAGGTAAAAAAGGGCAGATTGAGGCTGGACAGGAGGAAAAAGTTCTTGAATCTGAGGGTGGAGGATCCCTGTGGAACAGGCTGCTCAGAGAGGTGGAGGCCTCATCCCTGGAGCCATTCAANCACCTGGGGTTGTTCAGCCTGGAAAGGAGAAGGGGACCTTCTAGTGACCTTCCAGCCCCTGAAAGGGGATGTCAGAAGCCTGGGGAAAAAGGTTCCCAAGGGTAGAGAATGATAGGATTTGGGATCATGGTTTGAAGGTAAAAAAGGGCAGATTGAGGCTGGACAGGAGGAAAAAGTTCTTGAATCTGAGGGTGGAGGATCCCTGTGGAACAGGCTGCTCAGAGAGGTGGAGGCCTCATCCCTGGAGCCATTCAAGGTCAGGTTGGCTGGTGTTCTGAGTAACATGTTCTGGTAAGTGATGGCTCTGCTTGTTGTAGGGTGGATGTAGGACTGGATGACTTTTGGAGATCCCTTCCAACCCAGTACAGTCTATGATTCTGTGATTCTAAGAACAGACTAGAAATCACTTTGATAAATCAGTTGTTTTCATGCCTATTGGGACTAATGAATTTCACTCTCATCTCTGAAAAAGAAGTTTCTGAACAAGTTCAGAAGCAGTAGCAGTTATCACTGAGAGCTCATGGAGGATGGAGAGATATTCCAGGAAACAAGACAAGTGCAGTGCTGACATTCTTCTACCTTAGGAAAAAAGCCTCAGCAAAAGAACATCATTTGCATGTAAGCCCTTAGAAACTAACAATGAGAGAAATCACAGTCAAGAACAAATCAAGACTCTTCCTGTGCCGGAGTAATGGCTGTCAGAGGCAGAGGAGAAGTACTACCTTTGAAACGCTCTCATTTCAATACAGCTTTTGATAATGACTTTCATGGCTCTCACAAGCAAATGTGGATTAGAAGGTGTGCTACCTGTCAGTGTCCTGATCCATCAGAGAAGGAGTGACTCTGTGGATTTGTTTGGGTCACATCTACTGCCCCCAATTCCCACCCCATCCCAGCCGTCTCCTCTTCTTTCTTCCTCTGGAGGGACTGAAGCCTGGTGTCACCTACATTTCACAAAGCCTCTGAAATCCAGTCATACACAAACAATTCTCCACCTCTTTCCTCTTCCAGGAGCTTTTCTCCCTCAAGACGGACTATGCAGTCCCTCCACTCCACATCCAGTCCTTCAGATAGGCCCCTCTAGCCCCTTTCCCAGGTGGCTGGACTCTGTTGGAAGCAGGAGACAGCAAAGGGAGCAGGGCCCCAGGGCCTCTCCCTTGGATCGTCCCAGCAGCAGGAATTGCACTAGTAGAGGTCTTTTTGGAAGAAAAAAAAAGGAGGTAAGAAGCATCTACTTTTCAACCCTCTGCTACTACAGGCAGCTACCTATGTTGAATTTATAGAAAGCCCATCCTGCCATGACTGTAGGGGTGATGTCCTGCAGTGCCTGCTGCCTAAATGATGTGCACTGTAACAGCTTTGCACCCTTCCCTTTACTCTCAGGTTGCAGCTCATCTCTTTCATCCCCAAACCTCTTGGTTTGGCTTTGTTTGGCTTTTCATCATAAGAATTTCAGTCTGTAGTATAGCCTGCGTAACAGAGCTCCTGACACCATAGACACCTCCATCACACAAAGCAGAGCAAACAGAACAATCACTGAACACAACCAGCAAGAAGCATATTATGCTTTCTTGAAATTATCACTAAAGGAAATCTCCAGGAAAATAAGTGGAAACTTCCCAAATTCCTGTGTAATGAAGCTGCATAAACAGTATCCGAAGCAACAGGTGCTGGGACAGAGCTGTCACAGCTACAATAAGCAGCAGGCATGCATTTTATAGCTAGAAATTAGAACTCCTTCCATCACTGCCTTGAGTCTGACACACTGCTTTAGCTACAATGCAGTGCAGCAGAGCTGGCACCACAGTAATGCAATATTGATTGCACAACGTTTAGAGACAAAGAACTCACGTTGCTGAACTTTATACACATGCATGTGGTAGCTGCAAGAAACCCGTGTCGATGTTCCTTGCCAAATATATCCAACTACCACTGTGCCTGCTGGTGATTTAAGTACAAAATATAGAACTTTTGATGGGACACAGGCACTTTCACATTAAACTAAAACACCAGAAATTGAAATGACCTTGACAAAAGGCAAAGATCAAATTTTCAAACCCCTGGAAAGTGAGATGTTCGTTTAGTTCTACTTCTTCACTAATTTGTTAATATATATTAATATACTTTACAGTTGCCAGGAACTTTTGCAAGAATGAGTAATGTCCCTGTGGTGCAGATTTCACATCCTAATTCAAAACAGCTTGCATTCTCAAGGTCTTCATTGGTTTGAAGTCCAACATTAAATGAGGGATAATGAACCAGTAGTCACTACATATCCATTATTCCTCAGAACAGTTTCCCAATACACTTCTTCAAAACAAATCCATCATAAGACAAGAGTAATTTGAGCTTAATTCAGGCTGCTTGCCTCACACTCTTTGTTCTTACCTCTCCTACAGGCTATACTTTCCATCCCACAAGCTGGGGGACATCTCAGCATCCACCAACACTCAGTTCCTTGCTGAGTCTAATCATAGAATGGTTGAGGCTGGAAGGGACCTTGAAAATCATCTAGTTCCAGCCCCTCTGCCATGAGCAGGGACACCTTTCTCCAGACCAGGTTGCCCAGACCCCCATCCAACCTGGACTTGAACACATACAGGGAGGGGACAACCACAACCTCCCTCAACAATCTGTTGCAGTGCCTCAGCACCCTTATGGTGAAGAGGGGCTTCTTAATACCCAATCTAAATCTCCCCTCTTACAGTTTCAGGCCATTGTCCCTTGTCCTATCCCTACAGGCCCTTGGCCAAAAGATCCACTCTGAATTCCTCTGTGGGGTTTCCTGACACAGCCATGAATATAACACATAGTTTTCATGTATTTTAAGGCAATGTCTGTGTAATGGTGCTTACACTGAACTATACTGATAGTCAAGGTTTATTTTGAGGATTTACGTCATCATTTTGTTGTTGGTGGGGAGAGTGTTGGGCATTGAGTCAGCCAGCTGTGGCAACTCCTAGACAAAATACCGGACTGATGGTCTGATGTCCCAAGGTCATTTCCATTTGTCCATTCCCTCATTTGGAAGAGGAGAGGCTATTCTCTTTTGTTCACTGAGCAATAGCCTACCGACGATGTATTATGAACATACACATCCATTTGGCACGCTCTGCAGTTGGATGTTCCTTCAGAAAGTCTTTACACTATGAAAATGGCCAAAAATCTCTTGAAGACCCTCAGATGACACACGGTATTTTTTCACCCGTGCAGTGCACAGAACTTTATAAGCCAGCAACAGACATCTTCCCACAGTGTTGGCTCCTTACACTACGGAGTACAGTCTGCTGGTAAAATAATACCATAAAAATGGAGTGAGAGTCTGTCCACATTCTTTTGCCTGTCCTTTTTTGTGATGTGTTTACTGCTACTTCATGCTGCAGAGACAAATGCTGACTTCTAGGTCATGGGAGCTGCTCCACACCAATTACCATTTCAACTTGTGCTGGCTTTTACTCATCACTGTCAGGGTTGAAAGCAAAATCCAGCAACTTGTTCTAAAAACAAGTCATTTCTTAACAAAAAAGTAAAGAAAGGGTTTTAAAAGATAGAAAAACCATGGGCCAGAGCCTTTTGACCCCCCACCCACTGTCTTTCCTCCCTCCTTCTCCCAGTGTGGGTGAAACCCATTATGCCATGCTCTCAACACCAAGAAAACCAAATCCCACTCTACTAAGAGAGAGAAAAACAGGAAAACAAATAGATATAGAAAATTGTCTACCACTCATCCCAAACAACTAGTGAGCTTGGAGAGGAAGTCTGTTGCACAAACAGCTGCAGAAAATTCCAAAAGATGGTGACTACTGAAAAAATGCATTTCCAAATTCCACAAATTCCTGTGGTGAATAGGATTATGGGAAGGGATATCGGGCTGTCTCATTCCCATGGAATTCCATGAACAGTCTTACAAGCAGAAGATTCTTGGTTTGAATCCCACCTGGTCAAAGTTCAAATAACCACACAACTACAGCTATGAGGAAATAAAAAATATTCCAGCCTCTCCATTTGTGCTCTCCCCTGTGTTCCCATTAACTACAAATTTTGACTTGTGCTTAATATGCCTACTTTAGAGAAGAGCTCAGTAACCATCAGTTGTCTAACTTCAGCCTTCACCAAGGAAAAAGATATTCCCTTTAAAATGCTCATGGATATTCACCGTGTGCTAATCTTACCTCAAAGGAAAAACCCAGCATCTCTCCTTTGTGATTGGTATTCATTATGGTCTACTGTGCAGGCACCTTCAGAATGTTTACAGAAGGTGCTACTTGCAACCAGCTTCATCTCTCTTTGCACCATTCCTTTGAGGCATTATTTTCACTTACTACAAAGCACAAGAAAGATGCCTTTGTTGCACGCATTCATTACAATATGCTAATGCAAAATTAAGAAGCTTTTTCTCACAGAAGATTACTACTATTACCTAGTACCATTTATGTTTTGCTGAACAGGAAAAAAAACCACCCAACCTATCTATCATTTAAAATTAAACTTTTCCAAAATGTAAGTTTGATTCCAAACCACCCTGCAGACCAAGCCTGAAAGCTCTTTACATTTGCTACTTGCATTTGGAATCCATTAACACGTACCAGGATCAGCTTGACATTTTTGTAAGTGCTTCAGCTTTACCCAAGACACCATTATACAAAAATAAAAGGACCTCTGGAAGAGTTGATTTCCAAAGTATAACCTTCCTGCACTTGGAGAGATTTTTTTAGTGGACAGGCAAAAGACGCTGTTTAATAGTATTTTCATTTTGCATCCTCCATGTTAATAGCTGCCAGAATGCAAAAGGCAAATGAACGAACTCCCTTCTAAATTGTTGTTGAACTACTTCTAAGGGAAGAAAAAGCTGTAGAGGAGCCTATCTGGAGTTGTCCCTCTAAGTTTTTGGCTAGCAGAAGTCCTGCTGCAGCACAGAGAGGTCAAGAGACAAATACTCAAGACAGAGCTCTCAAACCCACACCGCCAGATTAGGCATCATTTGGCTAAGTGAAGGGACTCTTTCTTCAACTGCTTCAGACCCTTTTACCAGAGGGAATTTACTTCTGGCTATCAGCAGGCTACCTCCTTTTGAATCACCACGCGGGCATTACAGAAGGAAGAAGCTGTAGGTCAAGAGATCAGTTCAAATGTCCCAGCACAGCCAGCTTGCTGAGCTGTTTTCCCCACACACAGCCAGTCTGCTGAGTGCAGGCATCCTCTCCGGCACAGAGATGTCTGTCTGAAAGACTCTCTGTTTGCAGAGACAGAGTTCAGGAGTTGAAAGATGAATATCATGAGACTCCAGTAAAAGGAACGGAACAAAATCACCACCCTTGCACATTGCATGTAAAATCAATACACTTTGTCCCAGGAATGACAAAAGCTACTGTCCTAGAGAAGGCCCCGGGGAGGCTCTGAGTCAAGGAGTTCTGCAAAAACACAAAATAAATGGTGAGAAGAACTCTGTGTCTCGGAAACAACGGCTGCAGTACAGATGATGGAGGATCCAGGCAGACCCCGTTTCAGTGCTTTTTAGATTCAGCAAAAACAGCAATTTGCAGTATACCTGTGCACACCCCTGAAGAGCTGACGTGGACTCACATGATGCTCCTTGAGGATTTCCAAAGCAGAGATGTTATTCAGACTGAGAAATATACTGTTGCTTTTGTCTACTTGGAATGACAGGACAAGGAGTCACAGTCTGAAGCTGGAAAAGGGCAGCTTGAGGCTGGACAGGAGGACAAAGTTCTTGAATCTGAGCGGGGTGCATCCCTGGAACAGGCTGTCCAGAGAGGTGGTAGAGGACCCATCCCTGGAGCTATTCAAGGTACGTTAAATGGGGCTCTGGGAAATCTGGTCTGGTGAGTGATGGCCCTGCTTGTTGTAGGGCATTGTACTGAATGACTTTTTGAGGTTCCTTCAAACCCAATACACTCTATGAAAAGGAATCTGCATTTCATATGATGAATCTGCAGTGTTAAACATCATCAATTATGATGGCATCATCAGAATCCAGGGAACAGTAGCACTGACAATACTCTTTAATACAGGTAACTTTTAACCCTAACCCTAAGATCTTTCCTGGAAAGTCTGAGATCAAATCCAATGAGATGTGGAAATCATCATGCTCACAGGGCACTGGGTCATCCCTACAGATGCTTTTTTGCATTAAAGTAGAATCACAGAACATTAGGGGTTGGAAGAGACCTCTAGATATCATCCAGTTGAATCCCACTGCCAGACCAGGATCTTTCAGGACAGGTCACACAGGGCTGCATCCACGAGCGTTTTGAAAGTCTCTAGAGCAGGAGACTCCACAACCTCTCTGTCACCTGTGCTAGGGTTCTGTCACCCTCACAGTAAAGAAGTTTCTCCTCTGTTGAGGCAGAACCTTCTATGTTCAAGTTTATCCTGATTATTCCTTTTCCTGTTACTAGGCACCACTGAAACGAGACTGGCCCCTTCCTCTTGACACCCACCCCTCAAATATTTATAGAAGTTAATGAGATCCCTCTCAGCCTTTTCTTCTCCAGAAAGGGGATCTTATCAGGAGCTACCCAAGAAGTTTGCTTACATTTTCCACTGTAGTTTCTCACAGAGCCATACTGATATTTTTGTAGGGATTGGACATCCGTGTCGTCTGCAAAGGCCAGAGAAGAGACATTAAAGCAGATCACCATTTATGCAAGTGAAGACAATAAAAGGAAGACTGGAGGAACATGCATTATGAGATGCCTACGTCTGGTTAGGTAAGACTCTCTCTTCAGTGACAAACCAAGCCATCTGCAGTTAGTTCCTGAACAGAGCAAACAAAGCCATTGGGGCAAACCTAAGAGAACAGGCTGGATTTAGAGCAAGAAGATCATGTGTCAATCACATTTTTACTCTAAAAATAAATAAAGCAGAGAATAGTCAATAGAAGAGCCACAAGCTACAGATGGCAAAGACCACCTTTAGAGGTCCCTAGCAACCCAAGACCCAATTCTATGACTCTAGGATTTTCAAAAATATTTGGCAGTGTGTTCTGTGATCAGTCCTGGACCATCTTAAAGTAACAGCACATGCCAACTAAAATCATCATCAGGGTTTCAGGCTAAGATTTCGCTTATGTAGTCAAAGGAAATTACTTCCTGACCATGGTTTTTGATGGGGCCAAAGGAAGATGCTTCTGCATGGCCCTGATGCTAGCCACACTGCTAGAAGCAGCATGTGCACACGGTAGGCAAGTATAACACTTGCTCTGCCTTTCTGGAAGCCAACTTCTTAGAAGAAGCACTACACGTTGGATTTTAAATAAATAAACTCTTACCAGTAACAGAGGAACAGATCTGCAAGCTGTGGCATGAAAACCCCCAACAGGTAAGGTTAAAGCTATGACAAAATTTAATGTAAAATGCCCACAGAGATCCACAACAACATGCTCTCTCTTCTCTTTTTATCCTGAGAGGATATTTTAACATGAATCAGCCTACTTCCTCCTCAAACGAGACAGATGTCTCTCTCTGAGATGTCCCCTCACATGTGAGAGAGGACCTAGTCCTCATCCAGATCTTCCACTCTGACATGGTCCCCCATGATAAAGTGCTCCATGAAGAAAAAACCTTTTAAAAGAAGAAATCAGACTTTGAAGGTGACGTGGAGTTTTTTCCCCAAAAGGGAAAAGCTTTACTAATCAGTAAGGCCAAGCTACACATCTTCCAATGTAACACGTTGATGCAATGCCTGGAAATCTACCTCTGCACAGGAAGGCATCAGAATGCCTCCAGAAACACATGAATTAGGAAAACGCAAGGGCAGTAGGAAATTAATTTTTAATTAATGTTATAGCTCCTTGTAGAGTTCAACAGCCTTCTATTTCCAAAGGTATCCAGAGATCAAGCACCTGGGACGTGGCAAAAATGAATGAAAACTCTGTCCATGTCAGAGCATCAACGGGCAGACAAGGGGCGGTTGAGGAGGGTAACGGACAGCCTTCTGTTAAACACTGTGTTGAGAGGAAACGCAGCTGCTTTGACAGGAGACAACAGGAAAATGAAGAAAAAGAGCGAAACCAGCCTAGATAATGCAGGTAGAGCTCTGCCTGTGCCTAGAGCAATGTTTGGCCATGCAGGAAAGATTCAGAGCTGCTGCTGGCATTCAGGATAAATGAAGATTGAAGTAGTCACATTGCAGTAACTGATGCAATGCACTGACTTGCAGTGAATTCTGGGGAGTGTCTGGGTATAGTTGGTAATGAAACCACTGAAAAATGGAATCCAAAAGTAGTCAGAGGGAGAATAGTTGAGCAACCAACCTACTCTAGAGTCTGAGGAGATTGGAGCAACAAATTCCAGCCTCAAAAGATATAACAGAAATCCTGTTAATTTCTAAAGCAGCCAATTGTCTTGCAGTTGCAAAGAGGTCCCTTAGGGACAGAAACAGGACTTTGAATGAATAACTCACAAATATTTTTCTTTCTTATTTTTTTAATCACCAGCTCCCTTTGTCATGCAAAAAACCCACCTGCAACTTCACACTGAGGAAAGCAGCCCTATCTTTTGCAATATTTACAAGAATTAGCATTTTGAGGTGAGGAGGATTCACTTTTGAAGGAAATCTCTGTGCAGGATTTGATGCGTGTCAACGCTAAATAAATGGTATTGCCTTTCTTAATTATTTGGAACCATTTGAGTAGAAAACATTTTCTGTGCCATTGCTATATTTCAATTTCTTATTTCTTCTGTAGGTCTGAATAAACAAGGATTGTGAATAAAACACTGGACTGTCATGTTTGCTGAACAATTCCTTTCATGTGCTCTGGTGAAAGCTGTCTGCTTTTTTCTTACAGATTTCAGTAGGTTTTGAACTCTTTATTAGCAACTTATCTGAGTGGCACATTCCTAAAAAAGCCATTTTTGTCTGGGTTTGCAGATCATGCAGATTTAATAATAATGTATTCTGTATCAGTTCCTCAATAAGATAAAACACATAATGACATTACCCAATAATTTGAGTATTTTACTGACTTTATATTCTGGCAGTATTTTTCATGCCTCATTTAGTACAAAACTCATTAAACTAGTGCGAACCACATTCTAATGCAATAGGTTGAGATTTCTTTCCCAACTAACTTGAGTCCCTGCCTATTTTCTGTACTTTCACGATCAAGTTAATAAAATTGCAAGCTTTTAACTCTTTGTTTTGCTCTGGTTTCATTTACATAACTTTTTGTAGAAGCTCTATATTTAAAAAGAGAAGGAAGAGATTAAAAGATTCATAGAATCATTACGGATTGGATGGACCTCGAAAGATCATCCAGTCCAATCCCCCTGCCACAGCAGGATCACCTAGACCAAGTCACACAGGAACACATCCAGGAGGGTTTTAAATGTCTCCAGATAAGAAGACTCCACAACACCCCGGGGCAGGCTGTTCCAGTGCTCCGTCACCCTCACTGGGAAGACCTTCCTTCTGATACTTATATGGAACCTCCTATGTTCACTTGCTGACAGTGCACCCTAATCCCTCATCCAAGCCATCAATGAATAGATTGAACAGGACTGGTCCCAGCACCGACCCTTGGGGCACTCCACTACATACAGGCCCCCACCTACACTCAGTCCCACTGACCACTACTCTCTGGCTTCTATCCTGCAGCCAGTTCAACATCCACCTCACTACCCAGTCATGCAGACCACACTGCCTCAGTTTGGCTGTGAGGATGCTGTGAGAGACTGTGTCAAATGCCTTACTGAAGACAAGACAGACCACATCCACTGCTCTGCCATCATCTATCCCGCAGGTTATGTCCACATAAAAGGCCATCATGTTGGTTAAGCACAACTTTCCCTTCGTGAAGCCATGCTGACTGTCCCTAATGACCCTCCTGTCCTTGATGTGCTTGGAGACAGCCTCTACGACAAATTGTTCCATCACCTTTCCTGGAATGGAGATGAGGCTGACTGGTCTGTAGTTACATGGGTCCTCCTTCTTACCCTTTTTGAAGATTGGAGTGACATTTTCTATCCTCCAGTCCCTAGGCATCTTTCCAGATCCCCATGACTTAGAAAAGGTGGTGGAGAGTGGCCTAGCAATGACTTCTGCTGTCTCCCTTAGCACACGCGGGTGCATCCCATCAGGGCCCATGGATTTGTGCACATCCAGTTTGCTCAACTTATCCCTAACCCAGACTTCATCAACCAAGGCTCCTTTACCTGCCAGTACCCTGTCCCATGGGATTTCCCCTAGTAATTGCTCGAAAAGGCCAAAGTTGCCCCTCCTGAAGTCCAGGGTTGTGATTCTACTAGGTATTCTGCTTTTAACACACAAGACCCTGAACTCCACCATCTCATGGTCACTGCAACCAAGGGAACCCTCAACCTTCGCTGCTTCAACCAGACCTTCCTTGTTAGTGAATAGAAGACCCAGCAGCGCTTCTCTCCTAGTGGGCTCCTCCACCATTTGCATCAGGAAATTGTCACCAATGCACTGGAGGAACCTCCTGGACTGTGGGTGGCTGGCTGAGTGGGTCTTCCAGCAGATACCTGAGTAGTTAAAATTCCCAGATGAGAACCAGTGCCTGCAGCTGTGAGGCTGCTATCAGCTGCCTGTAGAAGACCTCATCAACTTCCTCATTCTGATCTGGAGGTCTGTAATAGACACCCACAACAGTGTCACCCATGCCAGCCTGCCCCTTGATCCACACCCACAAACTCTCAACTCTCTCTTCATCTGCTCCCGCACAGAACTCAATACATTCCAGTTATTCTCTCACGTAAAGAGCAACTCCACCACCCAGCCTTGCTGATTTGTCCCTCCTGAAAAGGACATAGCCCTCCATCACCACATTCCAGTCATGCGAGCTGTCCCATCAGGTCTCTGTAATTGCCACCAGATCATAATCACCTGAGTGGACACAGATGTCTAACTCCTCCTGCTCATCCCCACGCTGTGTGCAGTGGTGTGCAGGCATTTCAGGGAGCGAGCTGAGCGCTCCGATTTCCCCCTAGGACAGCAAGAGGCCACCTGGTTTTTCATTAAGACCAGAGCTCTGTCCCACTGGTGCTCGCCCATCAACTATCCCACCTCTCTTCAAATCTAGTTTAAAGCCCTTTGAATGAGCCCTGCCCAGTCCTCCCCCAGAACCCTTTTTCCCCTCTGAGATAAACCTCTCCCATGTGGACTTGCAAGAAGTGCTCCCTTCTATAACCAGTCTTTATCAAAGAACCCAAAGCCCTGCCTGTAACACCAGACTCACAGCCAGGCATTAATGGGCTGAGTCCTTCTATTCCAGCCCGTGTCCTCACCCCAAAGATGGAAGTAATGAACAGAATACAATTTGTGCCCCAGACTCTTTTACAAAACGTCCCAAGGCGTTGTAGGCTTTCTTCATTCCCCTCAGGCTATGCAATACAGCTTTCTCCCCACCTGTCTGGATGATCAGCAGTGGGTTATAGTCAGCTGGTCTCACCAGGTTGGGGAGCATCCTAGTGATGTCCCCGATTCGGGCTCCAGGTAGACTGCAGACTTCCCTATGATGAGGGTCAGCTCTGCATATTGGGCCCTCAGTCCCTTTCAGGAGCGAGTCTCCAGTAACTAGGACCCTTCTTTCCTTTGTGGAGGAGGTTGTCATAGTACTGGAAGCCTTCCTGGGTTTATGCGACCTTGCCAGGACCTCCGGTGTGGGTTCCCTGTCCTCTATATCCTTATTAGTATCAGTAGGGAAGAACAGCAAAAAGCAGAGAGTCGAAAAGCTTCAAACCCAAACAGAATTCTAGCCAGGATTTTGGATTTGAGAGCTGAAATAAGTTGAAAGATCTGCTGCTAGGCTCTAGGGTATTCTAACATCAGACATACACAGATTGCTAAAATGCTTCTGACGTGTAAAATCCCATTACCAACGATTCACATGAAGTGAGACGTGCATTCCTATGTGTCCTACACTAGGCTTCTGTATTAAACCAGTGACTGCCCAGCTAGGGAGAACTCAGAATTGGGCCTTGTGGCTCCAAGACACCTAAGGTACGAGTGTGCCATGGCCCTAGCTCTTACACTGAGAGAAGGTACCAAGCTCAGACTTAGAAGAATACACACTGATCATCACAACAGCACTGGGAACTTATTTAGGTCATTGACCAGGAGTTCAGTCAGCAACACATTGTTTGTGATTGCAAAACAAGAGCTAACAAAACTGTGGTTGCATCATGTACTATATTGGAGATAAGAAACACCAAAACTAATCTTGTGGTTTAACTACATGGGAATAAATGTTGAAGTTTTTAGAAGAGGATACATTTACAGCCTCAAGGACCTGGCTACGATAGAGGAGGAGGAACACACAGAACACAGTCCTCTTCGATATTACTGGTTTTGTTAAAATGATATCCCCAGATAGGATCTTAGAGATTTACTGAATAGTTGAGATTGGAAGAGACTTCTGGGGGTCATCTTGTTCAACCAGCTGTTAAAGCAGGGCTATCCAGAACACGCTGCTCAGATACATTTTTATTACCTTCAAGGATGGGGGCTCCACAGCTTCTCTGTGTAACCTGTGCCAAAGCTCAGTCAATTATCACCAGATAAGCCAGATTAGATGCTGGGGTTGCCCTGTCGGCCCAACAGGGAAAAGCCTTTTCCACATACTCCATCTGAACCCCTCTTGCCTGTTTCATCAAATTCCCTTTGTCTATCTAGCACCCTCTTCTCAACTAGCTCCCCATAGGTACTACGAGGCTGTTGTTAGTCCTCCCAAAGCTGTCTGTCCCTGAGGCCAAGCCAAGCCTTGTTTCTCAGCCTTTCGGGAGTTACTGGTTATGCATTTATCTCCAAAAAATTTCACAAAGCTCCTGCTGGTCTGTTCATCCAGCCTCTCTTGGTTCCTCTGAATAGCACACGGTGCTCCAGATTATCCTGTTTCCTGGCTACGTGCTGTTGTGTGAATACATAAATCATGGAGCAGTCACTGGACCCCCCCAGTCTGCAAGTCTCTTTTGGCAGATCTTCATCAGGTGTGCTGCCAGTAAGCCACGTCTTAAGCCACTGCAAAAAAGCATTGAGAAAAGTTTTTGCAGAAAGGTAGTTACAGCTATCTCCACTGATTTTTCCAGGACGGGATGCCGGCACTTCTGATGCAAGTGGTTCTTCTGCCTTGGATTCACACATATCTGGTACCCATGACTGTCAGCTCTTAGTACTATCAGTGAGAAAAGGTGGCTGCCACAGCAGCAAAACCAGAGAAACAAAATTATAGGAGTAATTTACAGGTCAGTAAGTATCACAATTGAAGGAAATGAAAAGTGAGCATGCAGTTACTCAGGACTCCCTACTAAAGTAGAGTTTGACCCATAACATAAGCCTGAACATATTTTCACTCTCTGGCTGTGGTACAACCAGCACTTTTTTTGTAAATCTTGTCAGAACTGAGGCTTTGAATGTGTTAAAATGGTTACCTTCATAAAGACTTTTAAAATTATCTGACAGTGGAACACTTTCAACTCCTTCCTCCAAAAATACGTGTACCCGAGGGCAAAATTGTTCCATTCTGGATCAGTTACAAATTTCTGAGTTCTATATTTATACAAAAACCTAGTGGTTCTACTAGTCGTCTTTCTCTCTCTGAGTGAATTCCTCTGACTCCTCTGTCTTTGAATCCCAGTGTTCTGGTTCTCCCACATCATTGCATATGAATTGTTCGGCTCTACATCACTACTTACGTGGATCTACAAGGAATTTCATGTTTCTAGAGATAAAAGATAGAAGTAAACCTGATTGTAAATAGCATATCAAGCTTTAGGTAGAAGTAGAAACAACAGGGCTCGACAATTGTAGAATCATAGGGTTGGAAGTGACCTCAAAAAGTCATCTAGTCCAACCTCCTGACAAGAAGCAGGGACATCTCTAAGTAGAACAGATGGCCCAGAGCTCCATCCAAAAGTAGAACAGATGGCCCAGAGATGGAGCCTCCACCACCTCTCTCGGCAGGCTGTTCCAGGGTTCCCCCACCTTCAGATTCAAGAACTTTTTCCTCATGTTCAGCCTCAATCTGCCCTTTTCCAGCTTCAAACCATGACCTCTTATCCTCTCATTCCCTGCACTTGTGAACAGTCTTCTGAAAGGCCCCTTTCAGGGACTGCAAGGTCACTAGGAGGTGTCCCTTGCAGCCTTCTCCTCTTCAGGCTGGAGAACTCCAGCTCTCTCAGCCTGTTCCTAGAGCAGAGGGGCTCCAGCCCTCAGAGGCATTTTCATGGCTTTCTCTGGAGTTGCTCCAACAGGTCCCCAGGCCTCTTGTGTTGGGGTTCCAGAGCTGGATACAGGACTGCAGGTGAGGTCTCCTCAGCGCAGAGCAGAGGGGCAGAGTCACCTGAATACAAACAATGTTTGTGCATTGCACAGCGAAGGACAGAGTCTGCGCAAAGTTTGGTACTGGTTGTGATGACCTACATAATTCAGCCTTGGCTTTTCTTCTCTTGAGTGATGCAGGGATGTCATGGTCATGCTGCTGAACTCTTTCTACTACACTAGCATGACTTCCTTTTCCGTAATGCATCATGCATGATTTGGGGGTTTTGTGACGTGTTTTAGTAGACAGTCCTACGCTCTCCTGCTCTCCTGACAGAAATGGATTGGGGAAAGTACACAAACAGAAAAGAGAAAGTGCTGGCACAGCACTGCGCTTACCTAACGCAGACCCACACAGCACCTTCTCTTTAACTTTAGCTGTGCAACAGCTGAATAATTCTGGCCCAGCACATCTGGTTTAAAACATTGGAACTACCTAAAAGGTTTTACACACGGCAGGAGGGAGACAAACGAAAACAACATTTACTCTAGGGCCTTCAAACCTGCACATAGCTTTTGAGAAATATGTAATCTGCCAATTTGATCCTCCCTAACTTGCTCATTCCAATTCCAAACGCACAGGCTAAGGTCACATCTGTGACCATCAACCAGGAGATTTAAAGTAAAAGTTTTTGAAGAGAAATCGTCTCACCAGAACCCAACATGAGAGGAGAATTGATTTGTTTGTCTTTCTGTCCCTCCCTGCCCAAATTCACTTTGCTTACCCAATCATGGATGATGTTTTTCAAGAGCCTTGAAGGTTCTGTGACCAGGGTGCAGTGTTCTGAAACTAATGGATGTGTGGTGCGCTTGTAAAAAGCAACTGCAACTCATTGGGTATGTGTGTAGATATACATACATATACAATGCTGCAGTAAGAAAGCTGCTTCATCTTCCTAATGTCCACCCTTACAGGGTTTATTACTCAGCCTCTGCAATGCTAATGTTTTGCTTTTTTGGCTTCTTCTCTAATGGTTAGCAGACACTTGTGCAGAGATGCCCAGGTAAACTCATACTCAGCACTAAGCTGTTTAAACAGGGATTGTCTATGCCTGGGAAGTAATGGAGACCAATGTGTCTGCCTGAGGCCCCAGGACAGAGTCAAGGAACATGGCACCAGGCAGTGGGGCACAGCCACGGTGCCCCTCAGCTTACTGGGTCCCTACCAGCTACACTGGAACATCACAGGTAGCTGGGGCTGTTTATTTTGGGGAAAAGGAGGCCGGGGGGAGACCTGATTGCTGTCTACAGCTACCTGAAAGGAGGATGTAGTGAGAGGGGGTTGGTGTCTTCTCACTGACGATAGAACAAAAGGAAATGACCTCAAGTTGTGCCAAGGAGGGGTTAGGCTGGATATCATTAAACCTCTTTACAGGAAGGGTTGTTAAGCCCTGTAACAGGCTGCGGTGCGAGGTGGTTAAGTCAACATACCTGAACGCGTTTAAAACTCCTTTGGATGTGATGCTGGGGGAACTGGTTTACAGTGGGTTGGTAGAGATAGGGTAGTAGGGTTAGGCTGAGGTTGAACTCAATGATCTTTAAGGTGTTTTCCAATCTGAGCAATTTTGAGCAATAACAAGAACAGAAGAGATAGGACTGTGTTAACAAACATTACATGACTGTGACAAGTATCCAAACAGCATCACAAATTATTCTGATTTAAGGCAAGAAAACCAGCCACTGAGACCTCATCTCAAATACAATGTCCAGTTCTGGTGTCCTCAACATCAGAAGGACATGGAACTGTTGGAGCAAGTCCAGAGGAGGCCACAAACATGACTCAAGGGCTGGAGCACCTTTGCTATGGGGACAGGCTGAGGGGGCTGGGGTTATTCAGCCTAGGGAAGAGAAAACTCTAGGCAGACCTTAGATCTGCCTTCCAGTTCCTGAAGGAAACTTCCAGGAAGGCTGCAGAGGGACTTTTTTCAAGGGGACCTAGTGACAGAGCAAGGGGAAATGGTTTGAAACTGAAGAAGAGGTTTCGACTAGATCTTAGGAAGAAGTTCTTCAGTGCAAGGTATGGAGATTCTGGAATTGAATGCCCAGAGATGCTGTGGAGCCCCCTCCCTGGAGGTGTCCACAGCCAGGTTGGATGAAGACTTGAGTTGAGAGGTGTCACTGGCCATGGCAGGGCATTGGAGTAGATGACTTCTGAGGTCTCTTCCCACCTGAGCTAGTCTGTGATTCTTTGATTTGTGACTGTCGCAGCGATCAGGTGTTTAAATCTGGGATTATAGATCTATTTCTTTTACAATATTTACTATTTTTACTTATTTTTTTACAGAACTATTATTTCTATAAAATCATAAAATCACTGAATGGATTAGGATGGAAGGGACATCAGAGATCATCTAGTTACAACCACCCTGGCCTAGGCAGGGACACGTCTCACCAGACCAGGTTGCCCAGAGCCCCATCTATAAACTATAACACACTATTGAGTTGTACATCTTTACCCTCACTGAAGATAAACTCCCCCATGTCCCACGTCCTCTCTCCCTTTGCTGGTATTGTGCAGCAGTACACATCAGTAGCTAAAGAAGACAGCTCTTTGCAGACAAAGTAGAAATCTTGATTTGGGAAAAGTCTGTAGTTATGTTCTGTGCTTCTGAAGTTTTGGGGTTTTTTCTAAACACTGACCTTCCTGACTAGGAGTGAAAACTCAAAGCTCTAATCCATCAATGCAAACACCAACTGGATAACTCACATTTTATGTTTGTATTAGTTTCTTCATATTTTAAACAGTTGCTCATGCTACCTAAAATACTCTTTTCATCAAAATAACCATTATAATCATTCTCAGTAGACCCCAACATTTGAAAAGCAGCTGCTTTATTCACAAATACTAACAGCTATCTGCTAGATGATGATCAGTGTGTGAACAGTAGTTGGTTTTCACCTCTTCTAACCTTGTTGTTGGAGTTTCATCCCTCATCTTGTTTTGTTTCTTTACCCCATCAAGGGCCAGACCCAGCCCATAGGACAGAAAGTTCTGCACATCATAAATCTCATTGTGAGAAATCACAAACAACCATCACACCTCATACATATTTAACCAATTGGCCAGCTGATTATACCTAACAAATCCCTTTCACATGATTCAGCGCACAGATCACACACACAGCAAAGCAGTTTGAGCCATCACATATTTGCAAGGAGCACAACGCACAGCCCCAATCCCTATGCAAATATTTGCCCCAAATATAGTTCCCCAAGATGGTTTTGGGTGGCTTTTAAGCTATTTTTATTTTGCTGTGGGTAATAGCAATGTTCACAGCAGAAAAAGAACTCGTTTAGGAGAGTGAATGGCCAAAGGGTTTCATAGCCTGTCAATATGCTTTCAATACTTACCATTGCTACCGTGTGTGTCATGAACTGCCCATTCAGTCAGAACTGCTTAGCAAAGATCTGGTATCAGGTTTGTTGTGTGGATTCCAGAAGACATGCAGTCCTTCAGAGGGAAGTCTTTCCCTACTCACTTATCAAGCAGAGCTGCTGAGACCTTGACACTTCCAATTTGCAGAGATCTATGCAAACCCTGTTCTCGGCACGGACTCAAGCATCCTGAATTGCACTGCGAGCTCTAGATCTGAGTTAGGCCAGAGCCCCCAGCAACTCTCAGCCAAAACTGCTAACTTCTGCCAAATTCACGGAGCTTTGAATGATTTCCATTTCTTTTCAAATCAGTGCTGTGTGGTTGGCTTGAACATTGGTTCAGGTTGGCAGCAAAGTTGCAAATGAATGTGTCTCATTTCTCTACCCACACTGCATCCTGTGCCTGCCCAGGGAGTGTGGAGCAGAGCTCTTGCTGCAGGGAAACTCTGAGGAGCTGCCCCAGGGCTTGTATGAAGACCATGTATCTCCTTCAGCTTCAGCAAGTACCCCCAACTGAGTACAACCTCTCTTCAAGGAGTTGTAGAGAGGGAGAAGGTCCTCCCCGTGTCTCCTCTCGCTCAGCCTAAACAACTGCATGTCCCTCAGCCTCTCCTCATCAGACTTTCCCTCCAATCTCTTCCCCAGCCTTGTTGCTCCTCTGGACCTGCTCCAGCCCCTCAATCTCTTTCTTGAAGTGAGAGGCCCAGCAATTCCCCCAGTACTTGAGGGGAGGCCTTCCGAGTGTCCAGTACAGGGGGACAATTATGTCCCTAGCCCTGCTGGCCACACTATTGCTGATACAATCCAGGATGCCACTGGCCTTTTGGCCCATCTGAGCATCCTGCTAGCTCCTGTGCAGTCAGTTGTCAAACAGTACTGTCAGGCCCCTCTACGCCAGGCCATTCTCCATCCAGGGAATTATTGTGGCCAAAGTGTAGGAACCTCATCCTGTTGGCCTCTGGCCATCAACTTAGCCTACCCAGATACCTCTGAAGTGTCTTCCTACCCTCCAGCAAATTGACACTGCCCCTCATCTTGGTGTCATCCACGACTTTACTAAGGGTAGATGTGGTCCACTCATCCAGGTCATCAACAAAGACACTGAACAGAACTGGGGCAGTACTGATCCCACTGGTCACTGGACACCAACTGTATGCAGCAGCACCATTCACAATCTCTCTGTGCCCAGTCATCCAGTCAGTTTTTAACCCAGTGGAGAGTGTACCCATCCAAGCCATGGGCTGCCAGCTTTTTCAGGAAGATGCTGTGGAAGATTGCGTTGAAGGCTTTGCTGAAGCCTTGTCTCAGTAGAACAAGCTACAAGCTATAGGAGCCAAGCAAACATCTAGGTTTTAAAGAAAAGAGGGCCGAGCAGATGGAGGAAGGAACAACTGCAGCTTCCTCTTGTTGAAAATCTGAATCATTTCCAAAGGCAACAAGTCAAGTGTCAGTCAAGCCACACACAGGTTTCACAACCACAAAGACAAAAGAACTATGCAAATCTTTGCTTGTCAAGGTAAAAGTAGAGTCCTGAACCTACTGCAGAAACAACCTAGCTATAGTTTCTGTTGACAATTACAAAAAGAACATGACAATAAATGTACCTCCTATTCCACGTGGACTCACTGGTGAAATATTAAATCATTTGGCAACACTCACAACATCTCCTGAAAAAGCATATTTACCTGCACCATAAAGCTGGGTGTTTCAGAAAATTCCAGCTGGGGTGCAGATTAAATCTACTGTTAGTGGCACCAATCTGAATGCAACACGTACACAAACCTAAGATGCCAAGTCATCTAACTCAAAATAGCAGCAAAGTAATGCAAAAACAAAATAAACACAATAAAAATAATCCTTAAATTCAGAGGATTGCTGGGCAAAGCACACAGCTCCTTCACTGCACCTCCTCGTTTCAGAGGCACAGTGCAGGTGAACATCAGCAGCTGGTCTGAAAACAGGGTTTGCATTTGTATTTGCCATTTTTAATTAAAAGAAGACCCAAACGTTTTCCTCACAGGGGATGTCTTTGCTAGCAAGCTTTGTAAGCAAATCAGCAAGGGAAGAGCCCTGGAAGGAGACTTGCCCTGCACCCTTGGAGGGGTGGGTTTTGCCTCACAAGCTCCTGTGAGCTCCATGTGGCAGAAGTTGGTGAGTTTGTGAGGTCAGGCACTGAGTCACTCACAGGATAATGCTCCAAATGGATTACACTCAGACAGTTGAATTACCTTGGCAAAAAATTAAGAGCCCTGGTATTTTCATCTCTTTATACCACACTAGTCATCGTCCCGCATTACTCACCCTCTTCTGATCGCTCCCTCTTCTTCCCTTCTGCTCAGCTTTCTGCCTCGTGCAGATGCCAGAAGACAACTTTTACCACAGAGACCTCAAACTCTGTGTGGCTGCACTTAGAAAACAGATTTGAAGCTGGAAAAATGCAGACTGAGGCAGAACAGGTAGAAAAAATTCTTGAATCTGAGGATGGGGGATCCCTGGAACAAGGAATCCTAAAGAGGTGCTGGAGGCCCCATCCCTGGAGACATCCAAGGGATAACCCTGTTTGTTGTAGGGGGTTGGCTTAGATGATCTTTAGAAGTCACTTCAAGCACAATACAGTGTATGATTCTTCTTTAAAAAGGTAGGGCCTTCATACCCTTCAGAGGTAGGGCCAAATGAGCTTCACCGGGTGGGACAACAAGTATCACAGAGGGACGAACGTGGAGGAGGAAAATTGTCATGGTTTCTAAGCAGTGTGTCTGCCTCTTGCTGCTTACAAGAAAATACTTCTTAAATGAGCGTGTATTCTAATGGAAAAGTGGTGTCTTTAGTGTGTTTGTGGTGCACTAGCACAGCTTCCATTGAATCCCTCACATAGGGCAAAGATTTCAGCCAACAGTCATTCAAGGTGTTAACTCCCTCTAGATTTTCTGGTCATTACTTTGTCTCCTACTGCTTAAAATGCCACCAAGTATTTTTCTAGTTCCATCCTAGGATCTGTTTCCTGCTTTATGCTAAACTTAAACATTTTTCACATAACTTTTATAAAGTCTTGTTTCTTTTATAGGACAATTATGCTAATTCCAAGTCAATGTATGATCATTTGAGGATGTGGTTGTGATAGTACAACAAAATGTTATTGTTTTCACTGAGCTGCTTTTCTGAGCGATAAAACACCTCCGGATTTATGGAGGCTATTATGGTTTTAATGACAAAATTAAATGCTAGTGAGAAGAGACAGAAATCGATACATTCACACCAAGAGTAGGAAAAATATTACATAATTGGGGTGATGCTTTTGACACAATGAAATAGGGAACTCATCCTGTACAAAGTTACACAAGCTTTACATGAGGACAAGCAATGCATGTCACCCAACAGAGACGTTTCTGAGTTTCCTTGTCATTAAGTTAAGGAGACTGCATTAAGGAGATAAATTGATGAGAATCTGACTCAGGAATTTTCTTCAAGGTTTGAGGGCATAGCATGTAGCTCTGGAGAAAGAATAGTCATTCTGTAATATTCTCTGCGACATCCCATCTGTCCCTCAGCACCTCCAGGGATGGGGACCACATGACTGCCCTGGGCAGTCCATTCCACGGTCTGATCACCCTTTCCATGAGGAAGGGCTTCCAAACACCCAACGTAACTCCTCTGCCTGCTCCCCTGGCAGCTTCAGGCCCTGCCCTCTCGTCTCGGTGCTAGTTGCCTGGGAGAAGAGGCTGACTCCCACCTAACTACAACCTCTCTTCAGGTTGTAGCTGTAGAGAGGGAGAAGGTCCCCCCCTTAGTCTCCTCTTGTCCAGCCTAAACAACTGCAGCTCCCTCAGCCTCTCCTCATCAGACTTTCCCTCCAGTCCCTTCCCTTCCCCAGACTCTGGACCCACTTCAGCCCCTCCACCTCTTTCTTGAAGTGAGGGGCCCAGCACTTCATCCAGCACTCAAGGGGAGGCCTCCTCAGTGCCTAGTACAGGGAGAGAATCATGTCTCTAGTCCTGCTGGCCAAACTATTCCTGATACAAGCCAGGATGCCTGGGTGTCCTGCTAGCTCCTGTTCAGCCAGTTGTCAGCCAGTACTGCCAAGCCCCCCTCTGCCAGGCCACTCTCCAGCCACTCATCCCTTAGTCTGTAGCACTGCATGGGGAATCATATCCAGCAGAGCCTGATTCTCTGTTGCACACATTGGTCAGTTTGTACATGTTGATGGTCCCTTCTTAACAGGAAAAAAAATTGGTAGAAAAAGGAAAAGAGCATAAGGGGGGAAAAGACATTTATCTGTGAAACTGGGAGGTTTCAAAGCAGGAAGAGCATATTTCACATTAAAAATGCTAAGTCAAAGTACCTGATCGAGCAGGAGGGATTATGATTGTCTGTGCACATGTGCAAAGGGATGTGCGATTCCATGGACACTGCAGTGCAGAAAAACCGTGGGAAATGGGGACTGTGATGTCCTCCAGCAGCTGGTAAAATAATGAACCAGTGTGTCGTTCTTTTCACTCTATCAGTGTGTTCCCAGTAGGAAAGAGGAAAGAGAGCAGCTGAGCAAGAGCTGGGTTGCAACGGACAATGAAAATCCCTAGCTCAAAAACCCCACAGCAGCAAGATCCTGCCACTCACCTGAATGACTGTTGTAGTCCACATTAGGCAGGGCTCAGCCTGAGGGATTGGGGAGATACTATGGCAACTTGTGATAAGTACCTTGAATTTCCTAGTTGAATAAGCAACTGTGAACCAGTGGGACTAATTTGGAACCTCCTGTTTTCTATTTTTTGTTAGGAGCTCATTTTGTCCCCAAATCAGGCAAGTCTGGTTTTATCTGCAACTATATAAGTGCTTTTCAATCCTCCTTGGGTTTGGGGGTTTTTTGTTTTGACCCTTTAGCACATCAGTAAAATTAATTGGTTAATCTTGGCTCAGACCTGATCAACATGATCAGCCGATGACTTTAATGGTGAGCCAGCTAGGAGCTGAGATAAACTTTTATCTCAGTGGTGCTTTGCTTTGAGGAGGGACAAGAAGACAGTCCCTGAGATCTAGGCTTAGCCCAGCTTGTGAACCCCACGCACACAGAGGCCAGGCCAGACAGTGGGATCCCCTGGGGCTTTCTGCTACTAGCCCCAAGCATTAATGCCTGAAAGAGAGAAGAGCATGGGGGATATGATACCCCCAGAGAGTTCTTAGAGACAGATGAAGGGGAGATTCCTTCCTTCCAAATGTGGAAGAAACCGCAGAAACCAAAGGATTTATTAATATTTCATACTTTAGCAAGAGACAGTGCATTTTGCTTTCCCTCCACATTAGGTGTGTGAGCTATGGGAACAGAAATGCCCTTGCCTCCCTTTCCTTTTTTCCCTGGTGAGTTTTTCTCACTCTGGTCACACAAAGGTAAATTAGTATGAGGGGCGGAAAGCAGAGGGGATGGGGCAGTCTTAGCAGATTTCTAAGAGGAGGTTTTGCACAGTGCGATGCAAACCAGAACTCTGCAGCACAAAAAGAACATCGGGGTGCACCCTGACTGAGGAGAGCACAAAGTTTAAAAGTGAAAGAGGAGAATTACTTTGCCAAAGGCAGGGATACGGACAGAAGAAACCTTTGCACCTCGACAACTTCTTACAGACGGTAACTATGAGTGTGCACTTGAGGATTATCAGCATTGAACGGTAAGATATGAAGGTCACTTATCTAAATTTCCATCCAGTCCTAAGCAATGTAGATGTTAATATATGATCATTACTCTGAAAGCTCAGATGACTCATAAAACAGGACTTACAATCCTCCATTTCCCAGCACTATTGTAGCATTTTATTAGTTAAGACCATAATATGGAACAAACTCTTCCCATCACCAACGTAGCATTTTTTGGTGCTATTTAAGAAACAAGGATTTGCAACTAAAGCTCCATGTCATTGTGATTTTTTTTATTAGCTGCTATGTTTTTAAGCTGACCCATCATCCTCTCTCTCGATTTCTATCCATTCATTCACAAGGAATCACACCACTACAGCTAAAATATCACAACTGTTACTTGGAGCTTCTTGGTAACACCAAGAAATGGCCTCATCTTGTGCTGGGGACAATTTAAATTGGATATCAGGAAAAGTTTCTTCACCAGAAGGGTTGTTAGGCAACAGAATATACTGCCAAAGGAAGAGAGGTATTTAAAGTCCTAGAGGTATTTAATACGTGCACATGTAGTACTTAGGGACATGATTTAGTGGTGACTTCACACCTAACGACTTGACTCAATGATTATAAAGTTCTATTCCAACCTAAGTGATTCTATGATTCTACTAGCAGGGAGACTCCTGGTATCACTCGTACGTACTAGAGCTCAGGAATCTCCTCAGCATTCTGTGGAGATCTGGAAATCTAATCTAGCCCTCTTCCATCTGTGCTCAGCTCTGAAGGAATGGAGTGGATGCTGATACATCTCATTTCTGGTGGACTTGCCAGTGGTGGATTAACAGTTGGACTCAATATTCTTAAAGGTCATTTCCAACCTAAATGGTTCTATGACTGTATGGTTCTATGACTTATCTCAGGGTTAAGACACCTAACTATAGGGGGTTTATTCACTAAGTTCACATGTTCCCATCCTCAGTTATGTCCTCTGGAGAAGAATCCCACTCTAATCCTTCATTAGTGTGTTTACATGAGAATCAGTGCTCCAACAGCACGTGGCAATTCCAGCAATTCTTCTTGTTCAGCAGAAGGCAATTGCACACAGTAGTCTATGACAGTCCACATGAGGGTAGAGCAGTTCTTTCCTCTGTGAACTGCTTTTGATTTCACAGAGTCTTCAAAACACAAAAAACCCAGAACAAGTAATAGAAAAAAAAATTCTAACAAGATTTATTAGCAAAGAACAAGAACAGTTAGGGGGGAAAAAAGAGGGAAAGGGAAAAAAACCCATGAACCACCAACGAACAGATTCACCCCACTCTCTGTCCACTCACCAACTGAGAGGCCAGTTACAAACTGGAACTGCACAAAACCTAACAGAGAGGAAAGAAAAAGAAAATATAACAAAGATAAATAGGGGCAAGAGTAATAATGGAGGCAGGAGAAGGAAAAAAGGAAAAAGGAACAATGGAAAATGGGTACGGGGATAAAATGATACTGAAACGGTCTCAAGAATGAGGGAAGGATGAAGAAAGACATGGGGGAGGAAAACAAGGAGTTGTGAGGGAAATAATGAAAAGTTATATTCCTTTCACAAAGCCCACAAGGCAAGCAGACCAGAAGGCAACAAGAGCAGCAACAGCTCTGCCTACAGCTTAGGGGGTAAAGAGAAAGTTCAGCCCTCCCATGTACCAGTTACAATGCCCTGGAGAAGGGATATCAGTTGATTCCCATGTTTGTTATGTGATGGGATCTGGCCAGTTCCCTCAGCTGTCATGTCAGGAGTCATTAACCCATGACACTATACAATGATAGAATTGAGTTTGTGGAAGTGTTTTCCTTATTTCCAACCATGAGGGCAAATGACAGTAGGAAACACATGTTGCTAGGCATGACAGCATTTTCTTTTCAGCTGCCACATTCTTTCCTTGCTGTTTTACCCTTACATGGATGCCTGTTGCCATGTCTCTTGCAAATTCACCCACTGAATCAGAGTAGGACAGTGATCAATACAACTGGATTTTAAATAAATGCACCTTGTCCTTCTCCATGGGCTCAGGTCTGTTATCTCCTCCTTCACCACGTCACAGGCAGCAGGGAATGAAGGTTGCATAGAATCACAGAATGTATTGGGTTGGAAAGGATCTCCAAAGGTCATCTAGTCCAACCACCCCTTGCACTGAGCAGAGACAGGCGCAACTAGATTAGGTTGCCTAGAAACTTGTCCAGCCTCACCTTGAATATCTCCAGGAGCCCTGGTCCAGAGAGGTTTGGAGTCTCCTGATCTTCACGCTTTCAAAACCCTCCTGGATGCAGCCCTCTGTGACCTGCTCTGGGTGATCCTGCTTTAGGATGATGATCTGTAGAGGTTCTTCCCAATCCCTAACATTCTATGATTCTATAATGTCCCTTGACTGAAAATCCACCAATGCACCTCTGTTTTCCCACAACAAATACTCAGTCCTCGAGCAGGAGGTGTTTGACAAATCACTCTGAATTGCACTGGCAGCTGACTCTCCAGCTTTGACATTACAGTTCCACCTCCCTACATACAAAAAACTTAACTGCACACAGCTCTTCATGTAACTCCCTTACTGTCTGACTTCATCATCAGATACGTGAAGTGAGGGTACATCAGAAGGACCAGACCCGTCCACAGAGCGTGGTTTAAACACAAACCCAAATGCAATAACTCTGCAGCACTGTGACATCACAGCTCCCCTTAACAATGTGATTAATGTCCAAAATGATGCTTATCTGCCTCTGAATGCAAAGTCATCTGAATGGATAGAGGGTCTTTGAGTTAGGCTGCGTCTTGCTTCTGACTAACAGACATTATTCCCCAGGGCTTTTCACTCAGTTGATTTGATGTTGATGTGCTAAGGAAATTATTCCCTCAGCCTCCTCCCTTTCTACATATCCTGTGCAAGGGGAAAGTGATGGGAGCAAAACCACAACCACCGAGCTAGTCACAGCTCACATTCCTCTCCTACTATGCCCGGGCTAACAGCTACCATGCTCCATAAATTTAAGTCTGATCCTGACAGCTTTATTGAGTCAGGATTACAATGTTTAGCACTGTGCTGGACTCAGCTGCAAGGCTGGCTGGTCTTTCTGGTTTGGTTCTCACCTTGAGCAAGGAAGCCTCCAGCAAGTTTCAGCTCTAGCTCAGACTCAGGCCAAGGAAATAAACATAATTATTTTGTCTCTAACGATCACCTTCTGACTACAATGCTGCTTTGGCAACATTCTGCTTTTTTTCTGATCTGACCCCACGTCCCAGAAAGAGTCTCCTGCCAGTGCATAACCCTGTGTCTGCTGACACTACAACTAAAGCTACCTCCATACTGTCATTAAACTATCACCTAGTGTAGCCAAACTTGAGGACACACTCTTTGCATCTACAGTGCACTGGCTTATCTGTACCAGCCAGAAGCTCCTCATAGAATCATAGAATGGAACCACAGAATTGCTTAGGTTGGAAAAGACCTTCAAGACCATTAAGTCCAACCAGTAGCACCCTGCTAAATTATGTCTTTGAGCACCATGTTACATGACTTCTAAACATTTTATTCTTCATGTCATGTCTCTCGGTCCCCTTCATCCAACCCTCTTCTTCTAATCTTTTGTTCTCATTAAACAAAGGCCTGTCACAAGTAGTTCACAATCTAGAAAAGTCTGAGTGACTTAAGAAATCTGATGAAGTCGACCTGCAAATCAAAGTGTTTCTTTGAGCCACATCTGTCTATACTGGCAGATGATGGGAACATTGCACCAACCTACAATATTGTGTCCAGTTCTGGGCCCTTCAGTTCCAGGGCAGGGAACTGCTGGAAAGGAGTCTAGCACAGACCCACAGGGATGGTGGAGTGGAGCATCTCCCAGATGAGGAAAGACAAAGGTAGCTGGACCTGTGCAGCTTGGAGAAAAGGAGATTGAAGGATGACTTAATTAATGTTTATAAATATGGAAAGGGTGAGTGTCAGGAAGATGGAGTCAGGTTCTGCTCAGTGGCATCCAGTGATAGAACAAGGGGCAATGGGTACAAGCTGAAGCACAGGAGGTTCCACATAAAAATGAGGAAAAGCTTCTTTCCTGTGAAGGTGATGGAGGCCTGGCACAGGCTGCCCTGAGAGGTTGTGGAGTCTCCTTCTATGGAGATGTTCCTGTGTGACCTGCTGTAGGTGATTCTGCTCTGGCAGAGGGGTTGAACTAGATAATCTTTCAAGGTCCCTTCTAATCCCCAACATTCTGTGATTCTGTGACGTAGCACATGTAAAGTGACTGGATCGGTCTGTACAGAGGTGGCCTCTGAAGTACAGAAGGTGTGGAGCAATATTTACATCAGAACAAAATAAATAGCACCGAGGAGATAAGTAATTGCAAAAAAGAAAAAGAAGGAATACATTACACTCTATTCCTTGAGGGTTCTGGAAGCCATGCATTAATCACAGAATCACAGAATCATTAGGGATTGGGAGGGACCTCGAAAGATCATCCAGTCCAACCCCCCTGCCACAGAAGGATCATCTAGACCAAGTCACACAGGAACACATCCAGGCGGGTCTTGAACCTCTCCAGTGAAGGAGATCTCACAACCCCCCTGGGCAACCTGTTCCAGTGCTCCATCACCCTCACTGGGAAGAAGTGATCAAAGATCTGAGCCTGGCTAAAGAACTAGAAGACACTCACACCTTGACTTTTGTAAGAGGTGAAACTGAACTACCCACTGGTCTACCTTCAGCTTGAAAACCTAAGGTTACCTGGCTTTTAGCAGGTGTAAATGCAAAACACTAAGCAAAGTCTTTAACCTGCCTTTGTGCTCCAGAGCAGCAGAACCCAGTCTGATTCCCCGCAATGACCCGTTGGCTCAGCGTGTGAGTGACAGTGACAGCACAGAGCAGACAGATTTCCTGCCTGCCAGCCCAGCAGAGTTTTGTTCTTTCCGTCCCGCACAGCGAGAGCAATGCAAAGGTTAGCAGGCCAAAATGTGCACAGGCAGGGGAAAAAAGGGATCTGCTGCTTTGGCCAGGTGTCCTATCCCAGCAGGGGGAACAGATGCACAAATCAGCACAATCGGGATGCACAACAAAGGCGCTGTGTCGGGCAGTGTGCTACCGACTGGAAAACACGGCCTTTCCATCAAGTCACCAGTGCAACATCACTATGCAGCTAAAGCAATGAATGCACTTGAGGTAATGGACAAGTCTGATTCTTCTGGCTTTGTTCTCAAAGAGGCAAATTCACAACTGAATCAGCCACTCAGAAGTCAGTTAGCAGTGGAGACACACCAGCAAAGAGCTGTGCAAGTCACTGTGTCAGCACACATGAAAAGATGATGACTTCTAACAAGTGCTACCTGACATGAAAGAGAAATGAGAAGCCTCTTTAATTACATGTGGAGTTTAGAGGTGTAGAAAAGCAAAGCAAATTGGTTGCCAGAGGATGGGCAGAGCAATGCCACCTCTCACTTGCTGCCAGTGCCACCCATGCCTAACCCTTGGCTTCCTAGCACACATAGGGGCATGGTGATCTGATCATGATATTTTCATCACAGAACTGTTACGTGAACTGCAAAACCACCGCTGAGCAGTTCTGTATAGACAGAGGTTTTGTATGCTCTACTGGAGCGAGTCCAGAGAAGGGCAACGAGGATGGGGAGCCGGCTGGAAAACAGGCCGCTGGGGCAACTGGAATTATTTAGTCTAGAGAAGAGGGGGCTGAGAGGAGACCTTATTGCTCTCTACAGCTACCTAAAAGGAGGTTGCAGTGAGGCTGGTGTTGGTCTTTTCTCCCAAATTACTAAAGATGAGGGGAAATGGCCTCAAGTTGCATCAGTGGTTTGGCACTGGAACAGGCTGCCCAGGGAGGTGGTGGAGCCACCGTCCCTGGAGGAGTTTAAAAAACTAGCATATAGAGCACTTGAGGCCATGGTCTTGGGAATAGGGAGCTGTTGAAATGAGGGCTAAACTTGATGATTCTGGAGGTCCTTTCAAGCCATGACGAGTCTATGATTCTGTGATTCTGTAAGTGCTGTGGGTTCCCAGCTAACGAAACTGGCACCACATTTAAATTATTTTAACACTGTGCTTTATTTAGTGCAAGAAACTTACAGGTTTCCCTATGTCATGTTTTTCTCTGAGACACTGTCACAAAGACCTATCTCTGGGTGAAGAGTTAAAAAGACACAGCCCAACAGTCAATTCCTGTCCAGGTTTGTAATCCAGAATTCAATAGCACTTTGTTTCAATGCCAACGACAAACTTTGCTGAAAGGCTTTTAAATGCCTCTTCTGATTTTCACTAAAGTGGCAAATATCTGTGTTATAAATCCTTCCCAACCTTCACATTTCTCGTAACATATTTTTATATTCAAATTTAAAACACCTGAATGTTATACCTGTATTTTTATAGCAAAACTTAAAACAGCAAATAAAAGATGAGTCTTTTTAATTTAGATAGGTAACGTGCTTTCTTAATGTTTTCAGTGATACTGTGAAGTTATTTTGGTGAATAACAATCTAGGCCAGTGAATAACAGAGCTACTTTCCACTTCTACTCACAGCACAGGAGAGAAATACAATTCCACCAAATTGCACCTCTGGCTACACATTCTCCATCCCATCAACAGACCCTTGTAGAGTCTCATCTTTGACCTCAAAAAGCTTTGACCTCAAAAAGTAATTCCTGTTCACACTGTTTTAATGATTAGAACGAGGAAGGAGAGGAGGAGGGAATAGGGTACAGAAGAGAATGCATAAAGTATCATCACTTCACTCACTCAGTTGTTTGAAAACAAAAGTCCTATCCACTGCTCTCCCTTGTGTTACCTGTAGCTCCCACCCTGCTCATTGTAATGTCTGTGTTGCCAGCACTGGGATGCTTTTGTGGGGACCATTTAGTGGTGCTACAAGTAACATTTTAGATGTCATAGATAAGCAGCTACGGTGACAAGCACTGACAATGCAAACTCCAGTGGGATCTAAGACTCACAAAACTGCTGTTCAGTCCAGTTCTGGAGCCCCAACACAAGATGCATGGGGACCTGTTGGAGCAAGTCCAGAGGAGGCCATAAAAATGAACAGCGGGCTGGAGCCCTTATGCTCTGAGGACAGGCTGAGACAGTTGGAGTTGCTCAGCCTGAAGAGGAGAAGGCTCCAAGGGGGGGACCTTAGAGCAACATTCCGGTCCCTGAAAGGGGCCTTCCAGAAGGCTAGCGAGAAATGTTCACAAAGGCAGAGAACAAAAAAGACAAGGGGTCATGATTTGAAGCTCGAAAAGAGTAGATTGAGGCTGGACATGAGGAAAAATTCTTGATTCTGAGGATGGGGGATCCCTGGAACAGGCTGTTCAGAGAGGTGGTGGAGGACATCCCTGGAGCTATTCAAGATCAGGCCAGATGGGACTCTGGGCAACCTGTTCTACTTGGAAATGCACCAGCTTGTTGTAGGGAGGTTGGACTAGCTGACCTTTGAAGGTCCCTTCCAACCTAATAATTTCCTGATTCTATGATTCTGTGTTTTGCATTTGCTGCTGCCACTTTCTGTGGAGTCACGTCTGGTTGCTTTCTGTAGAATCATGCAGACTCTCCTGCTTGGCAGAAGCTGAAAGATTTGACCCTGCAAAATACATCATTTTTCCTTTGAGAAGTTTCTCTCTGTTGCTGCTGGGAAATGAGGATCCTCAGTCCTTCCAAGAGTTGCTCAGCTGACTGCAGGATCCGGTATGTTTGGGGCTGTTCCCGTTCCCTGTTGGTTAATTACCATTGCCATAGAAACAGATGTTTGTGCATTGGACTTGAGGAGGACACATGATTAATATTGTCTAGTTCTGCTTCAAATGTTATTAACCTTTCAGAGTCAGAATCAGACACTTTCCAATTTTGAAGTTAGACAGGAATTCATGAAGTTTGGAAGCTGCCTCCATTAAAATCACTGGAGGTGTTAAAGACAAGCCGCTGACTTTTGCTGGGATTGAGGCAACCTGCTAAGTAGCTGGATTAACCACAGGAACCTTTTGTGATTATGGGGCACGATGCCCCCGTGAGAACATGGAAAGAGTTTCACATCTTTACAATATTAAAGGTCCTTACTACTCATTTTCTCCTGGCCTAAACCTTTGGGAGGCCAAAGGGGATTCTGAAAGGGGGCAAGTCAGCAAAAACCCCCATAGTATGAAACGGGCATGAGGATTGTCAGTTCATCAAAAGAGGCTAGAAGCTTCACATAGTTAGCTATGAAATTTGTATGGAATTTGTAATCCAACCCAAATTCAGAGATTATTAGGGTTTTCAGTGTTCACTATGAATGTCCCAAATATTCAGCTGCCACTGCCTTCACTCCGAATAATTAAATAAACAATAAGAACACATTTACATTGAAAGTAAAATATATAGGGAGATACATCTAGGAGGCAAGCAGTCCCAAGTAAGTATTTCTCTCTTCAAACCATACTGCTTCTGTAAGCTATTACTTCCATATCTTTCCAATAGAGAAACATGGAAGCAGTAGATTTGGGAGATGCTGTCGAGCACAGCCACCTGCAGACACTAGGAAAACCACAAAACACTTCCTGAAGCAGCAGATGCCAAAGTCTGGCTTTCTAGAGAGATTGAGAAGAAACAGGGGAGGGAAGGGAACAGGAGAAAACCATGAAGAAAGCTTCTGTGCTGAACTAAATGAAGGATGGGAAGATTAAATTAAATGATGCCTAAACCAAAACATCTTCTCTAGGATGCAGGAAATGTGCAGAATAAGCAGAAATACGTGGGTTGTACTTTTCCATTGATTCAAATCCACGTTAATATTTCTGGCCTCAGAAATCTCTCTCATTGAAAATGAGCTGGTCCTGACAGGAGGAGTTTCACGCAGCAGAAGTGTTTAGCCTGAGGGTCTGAGCTGAAGTGAGTGTTAGTCAGTACTGGGAAATGAAACACTATAAATAATGAAGTCAATGGAAAGCTCCCACCAAGTCCAGCTCCACCCCACCCTACATCAGGCTGGCCAGAGCCTCATCCAACCCGGCCTTAAACACCTCCAAGGATGGGGCCTCCACCTCCCTGGGCAACCCATTCCAGGCTCTCACCGCTCTCACGGTGAACAACTTCCTCCTCACATCCACTCTAAATCTACCCATCTCCAGCTTTGCTCCATTCCCCCTAGTCCTGTCTCTACCTGGCATCCTACAAAGCCCACCCCGCCTTTCTGTTGGCCCCCTTCAGATACTGGAAGGACACAATAAGGTCACCTCAGAATCTCCTCTTCTCCAGACTGAACAGCCCCAACTCTCCCAGTCTGGTATCATAGGAGAGCTGCTCCAGCCCTCTGATCATCCTCGTGGCCCTCCTCTGCACNGTCATTCTTGCCCAGATGCAAGACTCTACACTTACCCTTGTCATACTTCAATAAAGTTGTCTCTACCCAGCTCTCCAGCCTGTTCAGGTCTCGCTGAATGGCAGCACAGTCTGCTGGGGTGTCGGCGACACCACCCAGGATTTGTGTCATCAGCAAACTTGCTGACAGTGCACCCTAATTCCTCATCCAAGTCATCAATGAATAGACTGAATAGGACTGGTCTACGACACTGTAAACCAAAAGCTCAGATCTGGCAGAACAAGGCAGCAAGAGATACTAGGCCTTGAACGTTACGACATAGCTGAGCCTTAAAATCAGCAGTGATTGTTCTCTGTGTCACTGGAAGGGTAAGGAAGGCTGAATGGAAATTCAGGGGAAATTTTCTAAGTGCTTCTTGCTTCTCAGTTCTTGGTATCCTATTAAGGGCAGGAAAAACACTGCTGGCTGGTCACTCTTTTACAATGATAATGAAAACGTTAATTCTTTTGGAACTAATTAGATTCTACACACCATCTACCATTTGTCTATTGAACAAAGGTCTACCCAAAGAAAATTAGTCTGTCTCCTCTAAATTATGCTGCTACATGGATTTTCCGTTGTCACTAATAAAAGATCTTGTCACTCTAAGAGTGTAATTTTTATCCTGACTCATTCTGAAGATACTAATACTGCAGCAAAGATTCAGATCCTGTTGTTTGTAATGAGGACTGCCCAACAGCTGGGTGAGTTCAAAGGATCCTTGCCTTTTTCACTCAAGAAATAGCATCGGATGCTGGGCTGTAAAACCAGCTGTCTGCAGGGTTGTTCCAGATTTTTCATTCTTTTAGGCTGCATACTCTGTGTTGTTATTTTAAATTATATGCCCAATGGCATGAGAGATGGAGACTGAAAGATCTTAGTGCCCAGTAAAGGGTAGTCCACTCAAGGGAAAGCAAGTCGGCATTAATGCCCTTGTCAGTAATTTTATTTCTGGCAAATTGGTTGAAACTTCTGCTTGCTGATGACATATATTAAATCATCATGTCTGGAACCCTTTACTCAACATTTCTCAGCTGTAAGGTCTCACTGATCTATCTTGTAACTCTAACACAGTGTTCAGAGTAGTTGCACTGTACTGAAATACTCTCGAAAGATGAAGGAGCTGCTACCAGGCAGTGTCCTGCTGACGGACACTGCGAGGGGTTTTGTGAATCAAGTCTCAGAATTTTCAAGACATACTAATGAAACAAGTGATATATATACAAAAATCTGACAACCTGTGATGTTTCTGTTGGTGTTTCCTTAAGAAAGTGCCACCACCTTCAGGAACTAGTATGACTAGGAAGGAGAGGAAACACGTTTTAAGAGACAGACAGACTCCTTATTGGGAACCCAGAGGTCCAGGCCCCGTATAGTAATTTCTTCTTCTAGTGTGGATCACTGTGTTTTTCTTCCTCACCTTCATCCTACTGAGAGCCACAAAAATGTCTTCCTACAACCTTGCCACATGTTGTTAGGACTTTTCTATAAATCTAATAACAGAGAAATCCTGCAGCAGAAAACTGATGGCTGCTCCAACATTGTCTTATGAAGACAGGCTGAGAGAGTTGGAGAAGGCTTTAGCAGAGACCTTCTAGAGACCTTCCAATCCCTGAGAGGGGCATGTCAGGAGCTGGGAAAGACTGTTCACTAGAGAAGGGAATGATAGGGTGAGGGGTCATAGTTTAAAGCTGGAAAAGGGCAGATTGAGGCTGGGCAGGAGGAAAAAGGTTTTGAATCTGAGGGTGGGGGATACCTGGAACAGGCTGCCTAGAGAGCAGGTGGAGAATCCAACCCTGGAGCCATCAAGATCAGGCTGGAAGTGGCCCTGAGCAATCTGGTCTGATAAGTGTTGGCCCTTCTTGTTGCAGGGAGGTTGGACTAGATGACCTTTAGAGGTCCCATCCAACCCAACACATTCTGTGAATCTATTATTCTATTCTCATGCCCCTTCCTACAAATACTGGACACCCACACAGAGTATCTAGCTAAAAATATAACAGCTATTACATCTCTAAAGGTAAAGTCTCTAATCCAAGAATACTTACACAGGCTTCTTCAATAATTGCTTCCATTAATAACTTAAAAATTACACCTTTGGCAAGTGGTTAATATCCTCTAGGGTTAGCCTAAACTAATTTCTAACAAGAATAAAGCAAGAGTGACAGAGATATGGGAACCAGTTTAATTAAATCACAGAGTACCAGCTTTATTTTAACAAAGCTAATGTTGTTTGTGAAAAGTTTTCAGTGCTTAGAAGCGGAAAGATTGATGAGGGGTTCAGTAAACTACTTGTTGCTTCAGTTACTGGACTGAGGGAGAAATGTGGAGAAAATCAGAAGCACGATGTAACAGAGCACGGCACTCAAACAACAGATTGCTCTGCTTTAAGAATGCTGTGGAAATTGAGTGAGGTGTGCATTGACCACAACAGCACAGTTGTCTTTGTGCCACGCCAGTCCAACTAGCAGACATGCACAAACGATGCTTAGGGATGGCACTGCTGTATGCAATGCTCCCCTACACCTGTGCAAGGACAGGTTCATCCTTGGAACAGCAATTCCTAATTCTGTCAAGCTTAGTGCATCCGTGGGTTATCTGACAGTAGTTGCCTGTTCTTTAACCTGTAAGTGTCTGGAGACAACTTTAGTGGGAACACAGAGATATTTTGGCTTTCTTCTCTATGCACAGCCACATCCTCCAGCTGCACTCTTTCCCCACACACCCTCTTTTCATATATCTGTGTCCTCACCATTTGGTGATCGATCCATAGTGTGGAGCAGTACAGGGCAGACCTTAGCTGCCTCACACTGAGCACTGCACAGCCAAGTGTGAACCACAACCTGTTACAAGTGAATGCCTGTGAGCACTCCTGGCTCTTGTCCTGGTCATCACACTTTCCTTTTTTTCTCACCTCTGGCTGCAAAAAAGTCTGTCTATACACATTGCTGCTCAGCTCCCTTCACCCCTCTTTGCTTGGAGGGTTCCCAGTTTCAGCCCTATGTTGTGCTCAATGCCACACCACACTGCCAGCAGTTCATCCTGTGGCCACCTCGTGCAGGACTCAGACTATTTCTCCTAACCACCACCTGCTCGTAGGACCAAAGAAACCAGAGAACATCAAACATGGGCACTGAGGGGACAACATGGGGACCCAAAGCTGCTCTGACATGCATAGACTGAGTTGATTTCTGTCAGCACGCACACATCAGCAGGGTCAGGAGCACACGGGAAGATGCCAGCGGTCAGCAGAAATGCTCCATCCCTTTTCAGTCCAGAAAGGGACAACCATCAGTGGGACATGTAGCTCTGAATTACCACCTCTCTTCCTCGAGCCGACTCAGAGCCCAGCAGGGTGAAGATGATGCATACTGGGAAATGAAGACAGAGCTAAGGCTATCAGCAGGGCAAGGTAGTTTTCTGCTTCACTCACCTCACCTCTGCTTTGAAGATGCAGACAAACAGAGGTACAAATGCCATGCCACAGCCGTAGTCCCACAGAATGTCAATTTTCTTGTGGTAGAGAAGGAAAAATAGCAACCTTTATGCTTATTGTAAAAAATAACGTGTCATAAAATGTCATTAAATGCATTTCCACCCAAAATACCATTTCACCTAAGTATCCCTCTCCCAAAAAGATTTATTCCTGGAAAGTGATACATGTGTTTTGCTCAGGACAAATGACAGGTGATCTCTGCAATTTCTTGTTAAAACTAGTATCTCTGAACTATCCTTATAGTTTTTCATTTTAACCCTGTCACTTACCCAGCTGTCTGCTGAAGACACAGAAAAATCCGCCCTACACAAACAGAAAAGGGGGAGAGAAGAAGAGGAATGATGTCTGGGTGGTAGAAACCAGAAGGTCTGTAGCCAAGGCCTGAACCAGCCTTTTGATGAGAACAAGGCTGCAGGAGCGAAAGATACCACTTTGCCTGCCCCTGATTGCGAAGGGAACTTGTTCCTATTGTGCCAGGAGAGGGTTAGGTTGGATGCTAGGAAGCCCTTCCTCATGGAAAGGGTGATCAGACCCTGGAATGGACTGCCCAGAGTGGTGGTGGAGTCCCCATCCTTGGAGGGGTTGAAGGACAGACTGGCTGTGGTCTTTAGTGCCCTGGTCTGGCTGCTGTGGTGATGTTGGGTCCTGGGCTGGGCAGGATGAGCTCAGAGGGCTTTTCCAGACTCAACAATTCTGTGATTGTGTGAGTCCCGTTTCCTCCTGGAGCCTGCAAGCACACAGACCAACCCACAGCACTGCCTGCAGGCACTAGGATGCTGCAAGGAGAAACATGGGGTACCCCCCTACAGCACGAGGTGCTGACATGCTGGGGTTGCTGTGCCACAGCGCCCTGACAAATGCCTTTACTGATGTTGTTGACCTTCAGGCAGACAAGGTCTAAGACATCACCCTCTGCCTTGTTTTCTAATCCATAGCTGTAATGCAAGAACAGTTCTGAGAGTCTGTGAATGGGGATTCTGATCTCACTGGTGCTGCTAGAAATAAGGCAGTTATTGGAAAGACAGGTTATATAGCTAAAAACATATGGGTTTTTTCACAGCAAACAAGCATGGGGTCCCTTATCTTACAAAAGTAAAGCATAATTGCTTTGGAGCCTCAATTATTAAAAACTTCTGGTAGTGATGTTGATTGTTGGCTGATGTTGCATTAAAGATGAAGTTGTCTCCAGGTACCACTCCGCAGAATAACAGAATGACAGAACATTAGGGATTGGAAGGGACCTCGAAAGATCATCTAGTCCAATCCTCCTGCAACAGCAGGATCACCCAGACCAAGTCGCACAGGAACACATCCAGGTGGGTTTTAAACATCTCCAGCGATGGAGACTCCACAACCACCCTGGGCAGCCTGTTCCAGTGCTCTGTCACCTTCATTGTGAAGAAGTTCCTTCTCATATTTTTATGGAACCTCCTATGTTCCAGCTTACACACACTACCCCTTGTCCTGTCACTGGATGACAGTGAGCAGAGCCTGGCTCCATCCTTCTGACACCTACCCTTCACACATCTATAAAAATCAATTAGGTCACTCCTCAGTCTCCTCTCCTCCAAGTTAAAGAGACTCAGCTCCTCAGCCTTTCCTCATCAGGGAGGTGTGGCACTTCCAACATCATCATCATTCCTCTANCTATAAAAATCAATTAGGTCACTCCTCAGTCTCCTCTCCTCCAAGTTAAAGAGACCCAGCTCCTCAGCCTTTCCTCATCAGGGAGGTGTGGCACTTCCAACATCATCATCATTCCTCTACGCTGAACACCATCCAGTAGCTCCACATCACTCTTGAACTGAGGGACCCAGAACTGGACACAATACTCCAGATGTGGTCTCACTAGGAGAGAGTAGAAGGGGAGTCCCTTGATCTGCTATCCAACCCCCCTTCTGATCCACCCCAGGATGCTGTTGGCCCTCTTGGCCACAAGAGCACATTGCTGGCTCATAGTCATCCTGCTGTCCACCAGGACCCCCAAGGTCCCTTTCTCCTAAACTAGTCTCCAACAGGTCAGTCTCCAACCTATACTGGTACCTGGGGTTGTTCCTGCCCACATGCAAGACTCTACACTTACCCTTGTTATAGTTCATTCAATGGCTCTCTGCCCAGCTCTCCAGCCTGTCCAGGTCTCACAGTCTGCAGGGGTGTCGGTGACACCACCCAGCTTTGTGTCATCAGCAAACTTGCTGACAGTACATGCCAATCCCTCATCCAAGTCATCAATGAATAGACTGAACAGGACTGGTCTCAGTACCAACCCCTGGGGCACTCCACTAGATACAGGCCTCCAACTAGGCTCTGTCCCATTGACCACCACTCTCTGACTTCTGTCCTGGAGTCACTTCAGAATCCATCTCACTACCCGACCATCCAGCTCACATTGCCTCAATTTGGCTGCGAGGATGCTGTGGGAGACTGTGTCAAATACTTTGCTGAAGACAAGATAGATCACATCCACCACTCTGCCATCATCCATCCACCTGGTTATGCCCTCATCAAAGGCTATCAGGTTGGTCAAGCATGACTTTCATTTGGTGAAGCCATGCTGATTGACCCTAATGACCCTGACCCTCCTGTCCTTGATGGAGACAGCCTCTAGGACAAATTGTTCCACCCCTGGAGGTGTTCAAGGTTAGGCTGGATGAGGTGCTGAGTGGCATGATCTAGATGTTAGATGTTAGGATTACTGGGGGTTTTTTTGATTTAGGTTGGACTGGATGATCTTTAAGGTCTTTTCCAACCTTATCATTACTGTGATACTGTGATACTGTAGTAGTTTATCTTCTTTCAGATCTTTATCCAGATCTGTAGAGAAGTGGGTGCTGGTCTCTTGTCACAGCTCATTAGTGATAGAACATAGGAAACAGTCTCAAACTGGAGAGTTAGGCTGGACATTAGGAAGCATCTTTCACAGAAAGAGTAATCAGAGCTTGGAACAGGCTGCCCAGGGAGAGGCTTGAGTCACCATCCCTGGAGGCATTTAGAGGTTGTTTAGATGTGGTGATTAGTGATTTGGATTAGAGGTGAACTTGATAGAGTAGGGTTAATGGTTGGACTTGATCTCTAGGGTTTTTTGAGCCTGAATGATTCCATTACTCTGTGTAAAAGATGTCTAGGGATCCATGCTGTACACAGGACCTTAGCTCAGTGCTGCACAGTCCTGTTTCCTTCATAATGCAGACATTTTAGGGCTGTGATTTCTTTGGAAATGAAACCACACATAGAAGAGCTGAAGATTGTGCAAGAGCATCAGTGGGTCCCTGACTCTCACATCTGAACCAGTGAGCCAGGAAAAGCTCCTGGGTGGCACATGGGCTTACCCTTTCCACATGTTTCACAGTTATTTAGGGTAGCAAAATGATTGACAGTAATTTACTGCGCAAAGCTTTTCTGAACCTCTGTGAAGCTGTGACGTCACTCAGACTACACTAGGTCTGACAGTAAAAACGTGTTCACTGTAGTTGCAGATACACAAACTGTAAAAGACCTCACTCACATGGCTTTCCTTAGCTGAAAGCTGTGACTTAAGTCTTTACTAGAACGCTTCTGTAACAAGAAGCTTCTTTATAATTCATTCCGAATGGTGATGGAATGAATGGTAAAGTAAAACTGAGCTGTTGCAGTCTTAAAGTAAAACACTCGTCCAAAGACTGATCTAGAAAGTCTATTTTCTTCCCACAACACTATAATGCAAGAGGAAAAGAGAGTGACCACTCAGCTACAAGTTTAAAAACTGACATTGAAAACGGCAGCAGGGTCTTTTCCCAGTGCAGCACTAAACCAGCCTCTTCTGGCTAGAACGTGTCGGGATGAAATTGGAAAGTAACTCTACTTTTCAATTAATACAGGACATAGAAACTTCACACAAGACCCCGCGCACACTCCTAAAGAATTCCTGAGTTTTTAAAAGGCTTATTTTCTATCATGGTTTCGAATGCATTGACTCACAAACATTGTGTGCATTACAACAGAAAACCCCCACAGTACTATCCAATAAATATTTTGTTAACATGCAGTTGTGCTGAACTCTGTCAAGGAAATATTTACATGGGAATATCATTTCATCCTCAGAGATTTAGCTGTCTGGTTCTCAGATTCCAGAGCCTGTTTTGTAGGGGCAACTGGGAATGTGTGAGAGGCTGTGAGAAGAGTCACCTGCTGCTCCAAGCAGGGACCTGTTTCCATTCCTCCCCATCCTGAGCTCCATCTGACCATTAAGACTGTTTCGGGAAAAGCAGGAAGTAGCTCCAACAGTCTATTTCTGTCTCACAATCCTTGATGCTCTTCAGCCTGCTCACCTCCTCTCTGAGTTCTGTCCTCAAGCAGAGGAGTTCCTCTACCTGGAAGCATCTCTCACAGTGAGTTCTGTGGTCCTTCCTGCCCTGGTGCCACAGCCAGTTAGTGCCTGCAGCCTGGTGCCCCTGAAGCTCCATCTAGGTAGGTTCCTCAGCCGAGGAAGGGACAGCACATGAAGAGACCATGGCCTCCTGCTGGGTGGAAACCGTTGCTCCTGGGTAGAGCAGGTAGAGTGGGCAGAGCTTGCAGCATTGCTACTGTGGCCCCTTCACTAGAGGCTGCTGTGCAGGCAGGCAGTGGCAGGCACTACCCACATGCACCCACGTGTACCCTGGTGCCGCACTCAGGAGTCTCCTCCTATGTCTCTTTGGACTGGACAGAAAATTCCATTTAAATACCCCATGGTCACTCCAGCCACCGGCCAGGCCGCCTGTGTCTGTCTGGAGTATTTCATAACTACTCAGGCCACTGCCATTCAGATGCACGAGCTTACTCATTGTGCTAAAGACACACAATTGCCTTCTAATTCAAGTTTTCAGCCCTAACTTCTTTAGTTCTTCACTGGTTTCCAGTCCATGTGTCTACGTATCTGTGTATGAAGCTGGTTTAACTACAAATAAGAAAAGTAATCTTTTACGAACCTTTACTCTATCTTCTTGCACCCAGTGCAAAACCAGTGTGTGGCACTTGCCTGAGGGAGAACTGGGGAGGCATTTCTCAGCCTGATGAGTTCCTGCCTCAATACAGCCTTCAGGACATCCTTAACTCCATATTTAAAACACAGAACATGCCTGAAGGGTTGCAGGAAACAGGATCACAGAGCTTATCAAGGCAGAGGGATGAATAAGCAGAGCAAATTTACTCTGCAGTGAATTGTGGCTTTCAAATCACAAAAGCCATGTGAAAATTACATTTGTGAAACGAAAGAAGAAAATATCGAGGTCCAGGTACTAAATAATAAATCCATAAGGGATTCAAATAGCCCTGTTAATTAGTAAGAGAGTCTGAAATTTTAATCTCTAGGTCACCCATTCAAATCCAGCTAAATTCAGTAATAAAAGGTTATTGCAATTTAATGACAGCTTTCCAAAGCAGCAAAAAGAGTACTTAAAGGTAACCTTAAAGAAAGTTCAAGGACAGAGGGAGTCCTTTGTCTGGGAATACACCTGATTTGAAAGGAAAAACAGTAACATTAAGTCTAGACACAACACATATTATATTTGAGTACATTTTTGTGTGATTGAATGATATTATCTTAGTTCTTCCCAGTGATTCATAATAAAGTAGCGTCCCCACTCACAGGACTCCTGTCTACCTGAGTCACTGCACCAGAGAGGCTTTACAAGGCTTTTATATGAAAGAAATTCTTTTGGGAGAGTGTCGTGGAGGCACCCACATAACCAGACAGCAGCAGCTGTCAGAAAATTATGGATTTAGTATAACCAGAGTTCCTGGTGCTCTAACAACACACAAGTTCGGATGTTGGACAGGAATATATTACTGCATAGCAAAATTCCCAAACTCTAAAGAATACTCTAAGAAAAGATGATCCAGAGTGTATGTGCACTCACACATACAATGGAGTATCTCCCAGCCAAGGGTACCCAAATGAAAGCCACTCAATCCCAGGGAATTACCCTTGGACAACGGCCCAAGCCAAGAGAGAGTCCCTGGCTGTGAACCTGCTTCTCTAAGGAAGCAGTTCTAGTGGGGCTCTGGTGGCTCGTGGCCATTCTAATTAGTTGCCATCAACATGGGAGAAGGGTGGGGCTGGGGGGCATCTGCCAATGTGGGAAATGCAAACTTACACAGGGGGTAATAATGTGCTGGGGACTGACCCTACTCTTTCTTACATCAGCTTTAAAAAAGCTGCACTGCACAGGTTTCTTTACATAGTGTGATCATTTCAGAGTTATTGAATCATAGAATCAGAAGGGACCTCGAAAGATCATCTAGTCCAATCCCCCTGACACCGCAGGATGACCTAGACCAAGTCACACAGGAACACATCCAGGTGGGTCTTAAACGTCCCCAGAGAAGGAGACTCCACAACCCCCCTGGGCAGCCCCTTCCAGTGCTCCGTCACAGCCCTCACTGCGAAGAAGTTCCTTCTCATATTGATGTGGAACCTCCTATGTTCCAGCTCACACCCATTGCCCCTTGTCCTATCACTAGATGACACTGAGAAGAGCCTGGAAACAGGATTCTTCGCTACCCAAGCATCTTGGGTCTTTCTCTGTTCAGGTTCACTGGAAAATGACTGAACACAGGAAAAGCCTGAAATAAGAAGCCAGCGAATAGGCAGCAGCACAATAACTCTGTTTTCCAAGCGGCACTTCTGTCATGTGAACCTAAAATGAGACACTCAATTGTAGACCCTGGAAGAGGGTCCCCAGCGGAGGGCTAGCCGAGTCACAACACGCGCACCACTGTGGTTAAACGCCAAGCTCATCTCTTAGTTCTCAGGCTGTCCCTTATGTGCAATCTCTCCCTGCACGTGATCCTGCAAGTTCTCGCGAGACAATCACTTCTTCTAGCTGGCTCCCCATTGGTCCTTCCTCAGGGCCGGCTGGTGGGCAGGCAAAGTTCCCCTGCTCTGCACCCAGGTGGCCCATCCTTGTCTCTTGTTGCCTTCTCGGTTATCTCGTCTCCATGGCACCTGGCTCTTCCCCACCAGCTAGCAGCATTCCTTAGCGATGATGTCTTAGGTTTGAAACAGCGTACACGACAACACACCCTAAGTTATACACATATTTATGGGTATTCATATTTAGGTACCCACAATGGCAACGAAGCTCGAGAGAACTGCACATCCCACTGCAGAGCATCACTCTGCAGCAGTGGCAGGCAACCCATCACTCAGAGAATCATTCAGGTTGGAACAGACCCTTGGGATCATCAAGTCCAGCCATCGATCCTACTCTACAAATTCACCTCTAAACCAGATGCCCCAACACTACATCCTTGACTTCTTTAACCCAGATGGCCCACGCTGGGCATGTCAGTACTCTTGTCTATCCCCACTTCTCCATCTGTAAGACAGTATTCCTCCATAAATGCTTAGGGGTTATAGAGAAGAAGAATGCCATAAATTAGGGGGGTTTGGGGGAGAGTGTTGTTTCATTTGGGTTTTGGGGTTGGGTTTTTGTTTTCACAGATTCACAGAACATTAGGGATTGGAAGGGACCTCAAAAGATCATCTAGATCATCACAACCCATCCTGCCACAGCAGGATCATCTAGATCAAATCACATAGGAACATATCCAAGCAGTTTTGAAATGTCTCCAGAGAAGGAGACTCCACAACCTCTCTGGGCAGCCCCTTCCAGTGCCCTGTCACTCTCACTGTGAAAAAGTTCCTTCTCATATTGATGAGGAATCTCCTCTGTCCCAGCTCACACCTGCTGCCCTTCATCCTATCACTAGATGCCACTGAGAAGAGCCTGGCTCCATCCTCCTGGAGGTTTTGTTGTGACAGTCTTTCCCTTTAGTCCTCCTTCAAACCTTTCACCTCATCACGAGTAGGAACAGTGTCTCTACCTTCTCTTCACAGGGCAGAACATCCTTGCAAGGGTGAAAGGCAAAGGACAGTCAGGCCTGTAGGATTTATCCCCAACAAACAATATATGTAAATCCCTGAGGGAAGAAGATCACCTATCAGCAGTACTGTCAAGAACTTTGTTAATAAACTGCAGGTCAGTGCATCTCACTACAGCTTTTGAACCACCTTTTGCTGGAAACCTGTCAGAATGCAGTTCAGTGACTTCTCATTGATGCAGTGACTGGAAACCATACAAGTCCTTGGGAGAAGATTGTAAGACAGAAATCCTGTTCTCACTAATACTTCATGCTCTATGAACAGCATACAGAGCTACTTACACATACTGCTGTCAAACAAGAGTGGTCTTTCACACCAGTTTGTTAGCTTGTCTGCTTCCTCATCTGATTCAAAAAGCAACAATCTCCAGAGCTTTCCTACACCATTGGCAGAAACCACTGCTGCTTGTCTGCTGCTCCTGAGTGATTATCACAGGCATTACTCCATAAACTCCTGAGGTTTGCTGCTGATGGAGAGAGATCATATCTTCCAGAAGCGATTTAGAGTGAAAGCCCAAAGCAGATGTACTTTCTCATGTCTGAAAGGGCTCGTCTCTCTCCACTGACTACAGAGAAGTCCATAAAGATGACCCTTACTAGACAAAGGACAGCCTTCATCCACAGCTGGCCCTTTCCCCTTATTCTGATCTTTGTTTACAAGCAGCCAGAAAAGGAAAGAGGAAGCTTGATTACCTAGAATTGGTCGATCTTGCTTTGCAGGCTTTTTGTAATGCTTATTAGCAAAAAATCATGTTGGCAAATATTTTTAGCATATATTTACTGGACTATTTAGCATCTCAATCATCTAAATTATAGGCAAGAAACACAAATGACAGCAGAAGAAAAGAGTCATAGAGTCATAGAACCTTCTAGGCTGGAAAAGACCTTCAAGATCATTGAGACTAACAATTAACCTGATTCTATCGAGGCCACTGCTAAACCCTGGCCCTAAGCTCCAGATCTACCTGACTTTTAGACACATCCAGGGATAGTGATTCAACTTCCTCCTTGGGCAGCCTGTTCCAAGGCCTGGGGACCCTTTGCGTGAAGAAGATTTTCTTAATGTCCAACCTAAACTTCCCCTGGTGCAACCTGAGGCCATTTCCTTTTGTTCTATCCCCTGTGAAGAGACCAACCCCCATCTCTCTACAACCTCTTTTCAGGTACCTGTAGACAGCAGGAAAGTCTCCCCTCTGCCTCCTTTTCTTCAGACTAATGAGCCTCAGCTATCACAGTCGCTCCTCATAAGGTTTGTTCTCCAGGCCCTTCACCAGCCTTATTGCCCTTCTCTGGATCTGCTCCAGCACCTCAATGTCCCTCTTGCAGTGAGGCCCATACATATACAGAGTGCTAAGAACTGCTGTCTACTTATCCTTCTAATGCTTTTTATGCCCTGTGGTCCACGTTGCATGGACCAAATCATCTGTATTTATGTTATCAGTCTTGAATTATTTTGAGCCTGGCCTCCCTTACAGAAGAGAATTGTTGGGCCAATGACATGTGTAGGATAGGCTATCAGGGCCGGCTCCAGGTAGGGGGAACGTATTCTGTGCAGGTTACAAAATGATGGGAGGGTGCCTGCTGCCTGGTTCTTCAGGACAACTGGATATAGAGGCTGACTGTAGGCAAGTCTGTACCCTGAGAGGCTGGCCCCGACCCATACACCTAATCTCCCACAGGCACGGATGGGCAATGGCTTGAATGAAATTATCACCTTTCTACAAGACCTTGGGATGGCTGCCTGTGGTGCAAACACATAAATGATAGAGTGAACAGTCAGAGGTGCTAAAAGACTTTGGAGATAAAGGTGTGGTCCCTGAGCTGCCTTGTGGAGGCCTCTACAGCCCCAGTAGGGCTGTTAACTGGACATAGTTGTTGAGAGGACAAGTCACCATGTGCTTTCTCCAGTGCACCAACTCTTTTGAGAGACAGAACAAAGAAGTGCTGATCAGAAGATCATTTCTGAACATTCCATCTGCTACATTCAGAGTTCCTTGGAATTTTTTCAAGCATTCTGATAAAACTTTAGCAAATAAAGTGTTACCTTGTAAGAGCATTTTGTAAACGGTTCCCCACTAATACCCCGAGGCAAACATTTGGCTATGAAATTTTGTGGTCACCTGAGTTTTGCTCCACCAAACTGTTACCTTGAAGTGAAACAGAGGAGTATATGTGAGTGAACCCAAGACAGAAAATCTTTCTTTAAAGAGAGAGGTAGTTGTAGTGAAAGACAGCATGACACTGCATCACTTCTGATAAGGATCTTTAAAGAGAAGCCCATCTGTTTTTACAACAGCAGTATGTTCCATCTCTTTCAGAAGACATGGGCTAGGACATGCTAGCACAGTTAGGAGAAACATGACTTTTCCCTGACTGCTAGGTAGGATGGAGTTATTCTTTCTTACACCCCAGCTAGAGAAAAGAATAACTTACTTGCAGCTGTTTAAATGCTGTGTGGAGAATATTTTCACCTATCAGGAAACACGTCTTACTGCAACAGGAAATTAAGTAATTCCTAATTTTAAAGATCTGTTCTCAAGCAGCTTGCAAAGCAAAGTTTTCCTCATACAGATGAAACACTAAGATACATGTCCATGGAAAGGAACTGCTTCTGCTCTAACATTTGGGGAAAAAAGTAGAAGAAGGTGGTAAAGCCTGTATTGGTGATTCTAGGAGCTTGATGACCCTACCCACAGGCCTCATTCTGCTCTATTTGGAATTTATTGTCTCTTCATGTACACAAGTTAATGATTAATTCATTTTGCTGTCTCTCAGCTGTTGATTCAAATACATAAGGGGAAAGAAATAGTAAATTTTTTTCATTTGAGCAAAACAGTTGATGTCAATGATGAGCCAGAAGTAAGGAATAGATCATGGATATTTTTCAAATGTAGCCAGTTACTGGTTAACTTGGGAGAACACTAGGTATTATCTTTTACAGTAGATACACCATCTAAATATACTGATGTTGGACCATCTTTACAAACCCCAATCATGTATCTGCAGTTACCCTGCAGGTGTGTCCTCAAGAGGCATACAGGCTCTCACCTTGCTGATGGGGGTGTTAAAGGAACAGACCGTGTAAAAGAGAGCTAGAAAAACCTGCAAGGAGGCATAAAACCACAAAATACTCAGAAAATATCTCCCAGTTGTACCGCAGTCTGAAGGTCTTATTTATATGAGAAGTAATAATTACTCCTGGGGAGTAATTATTTCAATTGGATATGAGGAAGATTTTTTACAACAAGAACAATCGGCTCTTGGAATAATCTCCCCATGGAAGTGGTGGATTCTGCAACACTGAACAATTTTAAGATTCAGCTGGACAGTGTGCAGTATCTTGTCTAGACAGTGCTACTGCCAAGAAAGCTTGGACAGGGTGATCCTTGAGGCCCCTTCTAACCTGGTGTTCTATGTTCCTATGATTTCCATCTAGGCATTTTCTCCAGAAAATGCTCTGCATGCATGAAGACCATCATGCCACAGACACCAGTGCAGGCAGGCAAAACACAGTCTCTAGTCTTCAGCTTCCTCTTAGAGTATGGAAGGTTTCTAACAAACATTGGCTTCTGCCTCAATTATCTTCCATTTTCAACTTTGGATGGTTTCCTGACTCTAATCTTACACAGAAATCTGAGAGTCCAAAAGCTTCTTCCTGCTAATTCTTCTGAATCTTGAGTACTAATCTTGGTTGATTAGTACTGGGTTAGGGATATGTTGAGCAAACTGGATGTACACAGATCTACTGGACCAGATGGGATAAACCTGCAAGTGCTAAGGGAGACAGCAGAAGTTATTGCTAAGCCACTATCCAAAATCTTTTCTAAGTCATGGGGATCAGGAGAGGTGCCTAGGGACTGGAGGATAGCAAATGTCACTCCAAGCTTCAAAAAGGGAAAGAAGGAGGACCCAGGTAACTAGAGACCAGTCAGCCTCACCTCCATCCCAGGAAAGGTGATGGAACACGTCCTGTCTCTAGGCACAGCAAGGACAGGAGGGTCATTAGGGTCAGTCAGCATGGCTTCACCAAGGGGAAGCCATGTTTGACCAACCTGATAGCCTTTTATGAGGACATAACCAGGTGGATGGATGATGGCAGAGCAGTGAATGTGGTCTATCTTGACTTCAGCAATGCATTTGACACAGTCTCACACAGCATCCTCGCAGCCAAACTGAGGCAGTGTGGACTGGATGGTTGGGTAGTGAGATGGATTGTGAAGTGGCTGCAGGATAGAAGTCAGAGAGTAGTGGTCAGTGGGACAGAGTCTAGTTGGAGGCCTGTATCTAGTGGAGTGCCCCACTGGTACTGGGACCAGTCCTGTTCAGTCTATTCATTGATGACTTGGATGAGGAATTAGGGTGCACTGTCAGCAAGTTTACTGATGACACAAAGCCTGAGTGGTGTTGCCAACACCCCAGCAGACTGTGCTGTCATTCAGCAAGACCTGGACAGGCTGGAGAGCTGGGCAGGGAGAAATTTAATTAAATATAACAAGGGCAAGTGTGGAGTCCTGCATGTGGGCAAGAACAACCCCAGGTGCCAGTATAGGCTGGGGACTGACCTGTTGGAGAGTAGTGCAGGAGAAAGGGATGTGGGGATCATAGTGGACAGCAGGATGACTATGAGCCAGCAATGTGCTCTTGCAGCCATGAGGGTCAACAGCATCTTAGGGTGGATCATAAAGGGGGTGGTTATCCAATGGAGAGAGGTTCTTCTCCTCCTGTAGTCTGCTCTACTGAGACCACATCTGGAGTATTGTGTCCAGTTCTGGGCCCTTCAGTTCAAGAAGGACACAGAGCTGTTGAAGGGTGTCCAGAGTAGAGCAACAAAGATGATGAAGAAGTAGAACACCTCCCTGATGAGGAAAGGCTGAGGGAGCTGGGTCTCTTTAGCTTGTAGATGAGGAGACTGAGGGCTGACCTCATTAATGTCTATAAATATTTGAAGGGTGGGTGTCAGGAGGATGGAGCCAGGCTCTTCTCAGTGCCATCTAATGATAGGACAAGTGGCAATGGGTGTGAGCTGGAACATAGGAGGTTCCATATAAATATCAGAAGGAACTCCTTCACAGGGAGGGTGATGGAGCACCGGAACAGGCTGCCCGGGGGGGGGTGTGGAGTCTCCTTCTCTGGAGATGTTCCAAGCCCGCCCAATGTGTTCCTGTGCGATTTGGTCTGGGTGATCCTGCTGTGTCAGAAGGATTGGACTAGACGATCTTTCGAGGTCCCTTCTGATCCCTAATGATTCTATGATTTTATGATACTGCAATCTCAGAACCAGAGCATCAGATGACGTTGAAGCAATAAAGCTGTCAATAAAGCCGAAGGCACAAGGACAATTGGACATATGTTGAGGAGAAAGGAGACCGATGTTTCAGGCAGACAGCCAGAAAAATTAAATGAACCAGAACTGGTCTAGGATAGTGTGTCATGGGGGCAGTATGTGTCCTTGGATTAGAAATAGAGCATTGAAAGCTAGAAAGAATTTAACTTCTAAAGAAATAAAGCAAATTTTTACCACAAAATAACATTTCATCTGATGATATACCAAAATTCTGTACTTTAGGTTTCACTGTGAAATAAATTATATAGCTGAGGAAACTAAGGCTCACCATGACACAGACAAAAGATTGGCAAAGTCTTTTTTTTTACCTAGGTTTTCACTATGGTCTTGGTTTAGCCAAACAGCAGGATCAAAGATCAGAGTAGCTCCCATTTTTCTGCATCATTTAGCCCAAGCAGTAAATCAAAAATGAAAGTTGCAGTAGGAGAGAAGATCAGATCTGATCTGAAACTGAAAGTCCTGGATTTCATTTAGAGAAAATCAGGAGTTCAGAACTGTGTCAAATCTGAGCAGACTTGCACCAACTGTGACTGTACAGCTGAGGGACTCTGTGCTGGAAAGTAATTCATGTGAGGTGGCAGCTGGATGCATCTGACTCTTCATCGCTACGTGTCAAGATGAGTCAGAGCACACACGGCAGGCAGGAAAATTAGATTAACTCTCCATCATCAAAAGGTTCTGTACTTTGGATAAGAGAATCCAACAAGGACTGATGGAAGTAGCTGTAACAGTTTTGAACAAAAGTCTGTGAAAAGGAAACATGCAGAGGTCCTATTAGAACTACTGAGAAAACACACAACAGGTTTTCTCCAGGTGACAGAGCCAGAAAACTGTGGATTATTTTAAGATATTAAGAAAATAACTAAAGAAATAACTAAAAATAACTAATAGTGTCTGCTGTTTATAACCTCACAGCCATGCAAGATCTACAGAGAGAGAAATTTGCTCTAAAATAGACTCAGAAATAAAGTTGGAGCAACACCTCAGCCACTCAGGGTACAGCCAGCAAGTCATATCTGTACTTGTTCCATTGAAACATTCTGTTGAGCAGAATTCAGTCACACAGTTACAGAAAGAGCCACTGGGAAGAGAAATGTGTGAGGTTACCACATCAGCTGTGGCATTATATGACATTAGGGCAATTTATGTAACCCATGTGGCATCACACATGGTTGGGGTGATAAAAGGTTCAGAATGCCTTCAATTTGTTTTTTTATTAAATAGTCAAGGAGCCACTACATATGGAATGGAACCCTTGTACGAAGCAAGCACTCCTACTACAAAGAAATAGATTAGTTCACAATGTCCTTTGTGAGATGACTCCTTGATACTTTCAATCATACATCACAATACACTTTTCTTCCTCAGCATGGGTACCAGGTTAGCAATTGCAACTCTGACCACCTCTCTTTGGGGTTATATATTTAAAGAGCCAGCTCTGGTTTGTAACCAAAATCCCATCATCCGGCAGCTAAATAGAGCTGATAAAACACTACAAAACCCCATGTCAATAGCCCTGCCCAGTCTTATATCAATACATCTCCCCTTTTATTCAGGAAAACTTGAAAAGGAATGCAAAAGGGAATGAAAAGGAAGGTTTTCAAGGGATCCTCTCACAAAATTTCACATCCTTGTCTTGATTAAGTCTTGTTAAAATACACTCCAAGTTCACACCTTTAAACATGGTACCCAAACTTGACGACAGGTGAGAAAGCACTGTTGGGTGAAAGCAGTTGCTACAGCCAGAGTGCTGGTGCAGGATGTGTGATGTTAGAGAGAATTAATACTAAGGAAAAGCACAGTAGTAAATTGTTTTCAGTCCTTCACAATCTACCAAGCTTTGTCCCTGCAGCGTTTGCCATAATCTCAAATCATGAAATACCATTAGCGTCACTTCTTACCTCAGAGTTCAAATTCCAGTCTCAAGGTTCCTGAGAAGTTGATTAAAATGCCTTCATTGTGAGGAATTACTTATCCCCTCTCTCAGGTGGGATTGGAAGCAGTTATGAAGGATCATTCCAAAGAGACCTTTAGTAACATTGACGGGCCATGCTAGAAAAGAGTTGAATGAGTGGGGTAAGGTCTGTGCACTTACAGCTGCATATTCCTGGTGCATGTCTATGGTATCTACAAAGGCTGGATACTGTTCACATTCATCTTTGTGTTTAACTGTGAGAAATACTTGAGGAAGTCTGTCATTGAATTTTGTTTTCTTTCCTCTGTGTTCTCTCACAGAATGTGACTCTTCAACCCCTGTCACACTGGGAAGAGAATAATCCTGGTATGTTCCATCTCTCAGAGTAGTGTCCTTATTCTGTCGGCTTCTCTGGGAGTGGAGTACTCTCACTTCAGGGCTGTCAAGCAAAACTCCTTATGGGAAACTCATCTTTGTCCTTGAACTCCTGCACCCTTCTCTGAATCACACCATTACTTCAAAAGGAAAGATGGTGGGGAATGTTCTCCAGGATATCACTGCAAGGAAAACCAGAATGATTTTACTGCAAGACACAGATCTCCAACTTTCTAAGCAAGTGCTCTAACCACAGGACTCTTAACTAAGTTGTCAATGCTTCTCTCTTCTGTGCTCTTAAAGAAAAGCATGATACAGTCTCTTATTTGCAAAGCACTGAAGAGCAAGCAAAGCAAAGTTTTTGAAGCTGTGAAACACAATTTCCTCACAGACTGACCTCAGAACAGCAGCCAAGCACCAAAATCAGAGATACTGAGAGCATTTCATACACATCTGGTCCTCAGATGGCTGAAGCCTCCTTCCAAATAACATGCTGGGTGTTATGAATCCAGCTTGTGAGCCCTGGGAACCCTAAGTTTGTCGTGCCACTTGCTCACTTCATGAGGAGCTGGATGCCAGACTTGGGTTTGTGAATCACATTCCCAAAGGCAAGTCTGTTAAGTGTGTCTCTGAAAAGCTGGGGGAAAAGTATTACATTTCAAAAGGAAGGTGTCAAGTAATTTATTGCAGCAGGATTAACCAGAATGTTAACACTGGGAACCCCTTGCGAGGCAGCGGTAGCGTTAGGCACTCATCATTCCAAAGATGTATCAGTCAGTATGAAGTACCACCACTTCAGCTTAGTGAGCCCACACTACTGTTCCTCCTACCTCGCTACATGTATCTTTGAGACCGAGCGGGCTGCTTCCCCAATACTAGGAAAGATCTAAGGCTAGAACTACAACAAATCAGATGTATCTGATTTAAAGCAAAAACAAGAAGCGAAACAGCTGTTACTTTTATCGCCAGGCCTTTCTGTCAATAAACAGGAAATTTGCTCATTCAAAACATTTCTTATAGAAAGAGCATTGTCCCTTAATTATGCAAATCTCCCTCTTCACCACTGCTTGTGTATCACTTCTACCTTTCTATAAATGCCTGACGTCGGCATGATTGCTGGAAAATTATTCCTGATGCTGCAGCTGAACCCACAGAAGCATTTTGCTTCATGGAAGAGATGCAGCCCAGTGTTTTGTTGGTATGACATGACTGCATAGGACTCAGCCTTAATAGCACAGCAAAACAACTGCCTGAAGGCTTAGGGGTTTTTTTCCTATTTAGCTAATCATAGCTCCATAGAATTGTTCAGGTTGGAAAAGAGCCTTCAGATCATCCAAGAAGCAATGCAGCTCTAGGACAATTTGTTCCATCACCTTTCCTGGGATGGAGTGAGGCTGACCAGTCGATAGTTAACTGGGTCCTCCTTCTTACCCTTTTTGAAGATTGGGGTGACATTTGCTATCTTCCAGTCCCTAGGTACCTCTCTTGATTCCCATGACTTAGCAAAGATGATGGAGAGTGGCCTAGCAATGACTTCTGCCATCTCCCTTAGCACACGCGGGTGCATCCCATCTGGGCCCATGGATTTGTGTACGTCCAGTTTGCTCAACTGATCCCTGACCCAGTCCTCATCAGCCAAGACAAGCTCCTGTCTTGCCTCAACTTCCTTTGGAGTATTGTGCCTGAAGTAAATAACTGACAAAGCAACAAGGGACTCATGCTGTAACACATCATGTGCAGCTCTGTGCACCAGTAACTTGACATGCACCAGTAGCCCCAGTGAATGGTTGCCATGCAGTGATTTTGCTCTCACTGCAATTGTGGGTGCTAACATCAGGAGCTCCCTGCATACAAAATTTAGGGTCTTGTTCAAAGCAGACCTATTTTAGGGATGAAATTATCATTGTCCTTGGAACGATCACCTCACATGCTTAGTGGTATGGAACTTGATAGAGTAGGGTTAATGGTTGGATTTGATGATCTCCAAGGTCTTTTGGGACCTGAATTGATTCTACGATTTTGTGATCACAGAGGTTAGAGAATTTAACAACTTCTGTCTTTGCAAAGAAAATACTGTTTGTTGCTTCCCTCTCGCTCAGGAAAATAGAAGGATGCCCCAAAGACAGTGAAACTGCTGGCGTGGATCCACATTTAGTCCCAAGCACTCATGACAGACCCCAATAAGAAAGACAAGAGGCTGCAATGTTCAGAGGTCTTCTGTTTAGGAGACACAGAAGCAGAAACCAGCCAGTGTGCTATTTCCAGCTCTTCTATCCATTCATGAAGCACTACAGAAATGTGGCAGCCTAAGGAATTGCTTTGGAATACTGAAGAACAGCAGTTCTTCTAGCAGCTGATTCTGCCTCTGAATATTATCGCATTAGCAGTTCTGAGGGGAATCTGTGAGAAATATTGTACACCCACATACAGAGAGAGGGAAGCTGAACATACTCGCTGAAGCTGGGAGTGGTATCTCAGCAGTTAGGAAGCTTCTTCATGAGTCAACCACAACCCAGCTTCATCTTTGCTACTTTAAGTGTTGCTTAAAAAAAAAAAGAAGCAAAAAAAAAAGAAAAGAAAAAAGCAGCTGATTTTTATCTCCTTTACTAAGCAGGCTGAACTCTCCAATCCAAACCAGTTCCATCTTGGCACAGCTATCGGGCCACATTACACATTCCTGGGAAATGTGTGTCAAAATCTTAGTGCTTATTGTTAAGGAATAGTTTTCATATCTAAATACAGGGAAATGTGACTCAGGGACAAAAACCCTAGGATTTGAAAGAAAACCAGAGTGAAAAGTACAGGCAAACCCAGGTTGCTGGATGCAAACCTAGGCCCCTGATGCCCCAGTTTCATGTATGACCTTCAAATTTCACAGCAGCATTTGCCTGTATAAAGCAATTTTGCAGGGCTCAATCCAACACTTCCACATAACCATCTTCTCTAAAACTGCTTTTAATTAATCTAGCCCATGCTCTAACTTTTAGAGAGCGGGATTTAGGACAGCACTGGGCAGCAGCCTCATTTTATTCCTATTAAGTCAGTGGTCCCAGTCCCCATAGTCCTGCTGGGAGCAGGACCAGGCCAAGTGTGGGGCCTTGTTCAGCCCTCCCGGTCCCTCTGCTGTCGTGTGGGCCTTGCAGGATGAAGTTGCGGTACTCAGCCGTTGTGGAAGTCTTAGTAGGCTCCGAGAACCTTCCAGAAAGTTGGAGATAACCGTCGGGGTGCGTGTTGGCCGAGTATCCCCTTCCCAGCACATCGTGTGAAGCCATTAGGAATCGACTGCGCGTTCTGTAGTGACTCTGCTGCCCTGGGCAACACTGGGGCCGGACGAGCCGGGGGAGGGGGCCGGCCGGGCGCCGCCTTGTGCCACCACACCGGCGCCGGCGCGGAGAAGCCCCAGCACCACCCCTACTTCCCCGCCAGCAGCTCGCGGCAGCTGCTCCCGGTACCTGCGGGGAAGTGGAGCCCAGTGAGCCCCGTTCTCGTTGTCCCTGTTGTTATTGTTGTTGTCATGGAGCTCGCGGCCGCTTCGCACCGCTACCCACCCACCTTCTCACCTACCCCTTGCTCGGAGCGGAGGCGCGCGCGCGCGCGCGTTCGCAGCAGGGAGGGGCGGGGGCAGTGCGCGCGCGCGTGTGTGTATGTGTACGTGTAAGAGTGTGTGTGTGTACGTACGTACGTGTACGTGTAAGAGAGAGAGAGAGAGTCAGTCTGTGTGTGTGTGTGTTCGTGTTCGTGAGCCGGGCTCACGCCCTCGCCACGGTACCTCCCTGCCCGGGCAGGGCTCCCCGCGGCCGCGCCCCAGCTGTGCCGGGCCCCGCCTCGCCCGCGCCCCGCCTTCCCCATCATTGGGCCGGCAGTGTCGTCCCGCCCCGCTCCGCCCACGGCTGCTCGGCAGTTCCGCGCGGGCGGAGCGGGAAGCGGCCCCTCTCGGCAGCACGAGCCGCAGTTGATAGTGCTCGTCCCGCACAAGCCTGAGCGCTGTGTCCGGCGGAGCTAAAAGTTGCCGCGTCCGTTCCCCTCACCCTCCCCACCTCGGGGAAACTTTGCGCTGCTGGCCGCACCGGAGAGCGGCCGGGCCGAGGCGAGCGGCTGGGGCGGCCCCGCGGGGGTCATGCCTGCCGCCAGCCTGCTGCCGCTCTTCGGTAGCGCAGCGGGGCCGGGGGCGCTGGGGGGCCCCGCGGGCGGCGGCGGTGCGGGCGGCGCGGGCAGGAAGGCGGCAGGTCCCGGCGCGTTCCGGCTGACGGAGAAGTTCGTGCTGCTGCTGGTGTTCAGCGCCTTCATCACCCTCTGCTTCGGGGCCATTTTCTTCCTGCCCGACTCCTCCAAGCTCCTCAGCGGCGTCTTCTTCCACTCGGCCGCCCTGCAGCCGCCGCCACCCGGCGGTCAGCCCCGCGCCCCGCCGCAACCCGCCAGCGGACCGGCGGCGGCTGGGGCCGCAGCGGCGGAGGCCGGTGCGGGCAGCCTGGAGCGGATCCGCGCCGACCATGAGCGGGCTCTGCGGGAGGCCAAGGAGACGCTGCAGAAGCTGCCCGAGGAGATCCGCAGGGACATCCGCCAGGACAAGGAGAAACTTCTGCAGGACGCCCGCGGCAGGAAGGAGGCGGCGGCCCCGGGGCTGCCCCAGCGCCGCTTCCGCCAGCCCGTGGGGGCCGTGGGGCGTGAGCCCGCAGACCACGCCGTGCGGCAGCAGAGAGACAAGATAAAAGAGGTGGGTATGGGCGACTGCCGGTTTCCCCTGCTTCGGGCAACAGGTCCCCGAGGGCGGCTGAACGGGAGCCCCCCCCCACCTCCCGCGCTGTCCCAGTGTGGGGTGCGATGCGTGGCGGATGGCAGCGCTGGGCTGGCGGCTTCTTGAAGAGTTGCGGGTGTCTGGCTCGGTTCAGATGGCAGCGGGGCCGCTGAGGTGTCTGGTACCCCGCTCGGTGGGTTCAGGAGCTACTGTAAAGCCCTTCAGCTGAGATCGTGCATGGGTAACGCTGTGGCCACTGCGGTCCTCTGACGAAGGGATTCCCTTACTGGTCCCGGTTCACATCCTGTTACTGCTGGCCCGTTCGGTTATCGAACGGACAATTCCAGCTGCCCGGAGAGCTGAGGAGTTGTGAGTTAATTGCGAGTATGTGTTTCCTCTTGTGTGGTGATGCGGATGAGATAAGAGCGAGCCTGGAATTGCCGAGTATCTCTGGGCTTGTGGAAGCTCTTGAGCCTTCTCTTTGCACCACTTTATCGTTCTCGCACGGTCGTACGGAGCGGTCTGCGAGGTTAGCCCTGGCACCACACCAGCTCTTCCAAGACCCCGAGTTGTGTTCGTGCTCCAGACTCCCTGTGTCCGTTTAACTACTTCAGCCAGCTGCGCGGCAGTCGTGAGCAGTAAATGCTCCCAAAGATGTTTTGGAGGGAGGAACTCTCAGGAGTGAAGTGTGGAGGGACTGTGCTGTCTTCTGCATCAGTTACACGGCTTCTCCGAAGCCTTCGGAACAACTGGAAATACCTGCAAGCTCTTGTTCCAGTTAAAAAATACTTAGTAGGGATGAGGCTCCAGAGCCAGTGCTAGCGATTCTTTAGCACTGACCGCTGCAACAAGTAAATTGGCAAAGGGAAGAAGATAAGACTTAAATATACTGCCGTTTTGGCTGGTCCCACTCTGCTGACGAGTCTGGCTTCTCTCTTATTGCATATAGATCTGTGTGTATGTGCATGCATTTGTCTTTGGCGTATATATGTGTGTATAAACATACACACCAGTATCTTTTTCATTTTACTTCAGCCCTTTCTATTCTATCACTGTTCTTCACTTTTATGCAGCTACCAACAACCCAGTAACCCTCCCAGTAACCCAGTGTGGTCTGTGCCATTTCCCGAGATGACAGAGGGACTGTACTTTAATGTCTGCAGCTGTATTCTTCCTTGGCATTGCAGTATAATTTCTCTCTGCTATGTGTTGTTTCTGGGAGTTCCCTCTGAACTCAGTTTGTCAACTGCTTTTGCATTTTTGCGGTATCATAACTGAGTTTTCTTTTTTAAAGAATACTTCCGGTTTGTTTTTCCTTGACTGGAAATCAGTGTTGCTCATTCTGTGTGAATTCTCCTCATGCTGTTTTGTGTGTTGCCCTTTATGCTACTTTTCTGTCTGTCTTTGCAAGCTGTCAGCTTTTTTTTATATTGATCCTTTGCTGGCAAGCTGGAATTCTCATATGTAGTCTTTTTAGAAATAGTTTAAATTTTAACTTTTTAAAGCGTGAACTTTTCAGAGAATTATAAAACAGTTTTGACTGGAAAAGACCTTCAAGATCATAGTCCAATCTTCCTAGCTCTCTCAGCACCACTAAACCCTGTCCCCCAACACAACATCTCTTCTGCTCTTAAACACCTCTCCCTGGGCAGCTGTTCCAGTGCCTGACAATGCTTTCAGGAAAGAAGTTCCTTCCGACGTCCAACCTGAACCTCCCCTGGTGCAGCTTAAGGCCATTTCCCCTTGTCTTATCACTGCCCACTAGGGAGAACAGACCAACCTCTGCCTTTCTACAGCCTCCTTTCATGTAGTTGTAGAAAGCAAGAAGGTCTCCCCTTAGTCATCTCTTCTTCAGCTTCGGATCCCTCAGTCATTCCTCACTTGACACACTTCAGAATTCATGTTATGCTGTACATGTAAAGAAACAGGAATTACCCTTCAAGTTCTTCTCTCCTTGTACCTGATCTCTGCACACAGAAGCTACAAATGTAAACAATCGTCCTGCATTTATAGTCTTTGGAGCCTGGAACCCACTTCTGCGTTGTGTGATGTATGTTGTAGGACTCCAAATCTGAGCCTATTTCTGTGGTTATTTTAGGCAGAAGGAAGCAGGCTGCTGTAAATGCCAGAAAATAAGCTTGTTCTTCCCTGCTTTTCTGTCCTGGCAGAGCTCTGTCTCAGCAGCATGCTGACATGAGGCTGAGAATGGAGAGAACTTAGTTTTAAATGTGAAGTTGAAAGTTCAGAAGCGCAGTCCAAGGGAACGTGGTCTGCAATCAAAACACCAAAATACTCTGACTTGGTAGCATTTCTTAATGAAATTTTGTGATGTAAATTTTAACCATGTTTTCTATGGCATTTTTTAAAAATTTAAGCAAATAGTGAAACTTCAGAAAGCGGGAATGTAAAGATTATTGAATAAGTTTGCTAGAACCTTATCGAGCAAGTAAAGCTAGGCCTTTTTTGCTCAGCGTGACAGTGGTCATAAGTCAGCAATACAGACTCTGCAGGTGGAGACTTCTTCATGGCATCTTTCTATAAAGAGCTAAATTGACAGAATCACAGAACATTAGGGACTGGAAAGGACCTAGAAAGACAATCTAGTCCAATCCCCCTGCCACAGCAGGGTCACCTGTTACCAAGTTGCACAGGAACATATCCGGGTGGGTTTTAAATGTCTCCGGTGAAGGAGACTCTACAACCCCCTGGGCAGCCTGTTCTAGTGCTCTGGGACCCTCACTGTGAAGAAGTTCCTTCTGATGTTTATGTGGAACCTCCTGTGTTCCAGCTTACAGACATTGCCCCTTTCCTATCATGAGATGACACTGAGCAGAGCCTGGCTCCATCCTCCTGACACCCACCCTTCACATATTTATAGACATTAATGAGGTCACCCCTCAGTCTCTTTTTCTCCAAGCTCAAAAGACTCAGCTCCCTCAGCCTTACCTTGTAAGGGACATGTTCCACTCTCTTTATCATCTTTGTGGCTCTGTCCTGGATTCTCTCCAGCAGTTCTGTGTCCTCCTTGCACTGAGGGGCTCAGAACTGGACACAGGATTCCAGATGCGGTCTCACCAGGGCAGAGTAGAGGGGGAAGAGAACTTCTCTCCATCTGCTAACCACTCCCTTCCTCATCCACCCCAGGATGCCCGTGGCCCTCTTGGCCACAAGGGCATATTGCTGTCTCATGGTCATCCTGTTGGCCACTGGGACCCCCCAGGTCCCTTTCTCCTACACTGCGACAACAGGTCAGTCCCCAACCTATACTGGTGTCTGGCATTGTTCTTGCCCACATGCATCTCTACACTTGCCCTTGTTATATTTCATTTAATTTCTTCCTGCTAAGCTCTGCAGCCTGTCCAGGTCACGCTGAATGGCAGCACAGTCTGCTGGGGTGTTGGCCATACCACTCAGCTTTGTGTCTTCAGCAAACTTGCTGACGGTGCACTCTAATCCCTCATCCAAGTAATCAATGAATAGATTGAACAGGACTGGTCCCAGTACCAACCCCTGGGGTACTCCACAACATACAGGCCTTCAACTAGCCTGTCCTATTGACCACTACTCTCTGGCTTCTGTCCTACAGCCAGTTCATCGTCCACCTCGTGACTGTATTGTCCAGACCACACGGCCTCAGTTGGGCTGCAGAGATACTGTGTGAGACACTGTCAAATGCTCTGTGAGACTGAAGTCAAGATGGAGCACATCTACTGCTTTGCCATCATCTATTCACCTGGTTATGCCCTCATGAAGGACTGAGATTGGACAAGCATAACTTCCCTTTGGTGAAGCCATGCTGACTGTCCCTGAATCAAGTGTCATCGGCCACCTCTGTGAATCCAGAGCTCCCCAAGTCCTTAGCATTCATTCTGTTTTTTGTGGTGCCTTCTGTGCAGTTTAGTTGGAAGTCATTAGGCTAAGCAGGAAGTTGCAGTAGGTAAGTTCAGAAGCATCTGAAGAAAGAAAGCTTGTGAGCTCTGAACCCAAATCTAACACACAATGGATACAGCCGTGCCGGGGCATAATCGGGGTTCTCTGTTAACAAGGAGTGATCACAAAATTACGGGAGGTGGCTTGTGGCCAAAGAAGAGCAGCTGCCCTCTCAGACCTTCCTTCATTATTGTGCCACTTGTGTTCATACTGTCTGGTGCTGCCGTTTGTGTGGAGTCCAGTGCCAGGCTGTGGGCATGTCTATCTCCTTTTGTTGACTTTTTTTAATGAGAGGTGAGCTCACCGATACCGCTTATGCTAAAAGAGAAAGAGTGTCTTCTTACCATTTTTACTATCTTCTCCTACTCTCTGCTGTGTGATAATTCCACTGTGGCTCAACAGAAGCTGCCTCAGCTCATAAAATCAGTTGCAAACTGCTGGAGTAAAAGAAAAGTGGCAGGTTGATGAGTCGAAGGGCTGACTTGGTGCTGGTTTTGGCTGAGATGAGGGAACAGTACTGCATGGATGAAAAGGATAAGAAGCCTTTCTCAGGAGTCCTGCTTTAGAATCTGATATCTGATCTTCTGGCCTAGCTCCTCTGTTCAGATTGAATCTTCACAATGTGACATTTGCAGAGCCAAGGTTCAATCTACTGCAATAAGTTTCTGCAGCAGGTTGAAGTACTGCTTCAGGAGACCATTACCTCACAACCCCTTTCCTCAAAACAGAAAAGGGGAAGAAGAGAAATGCAGTGTCTGGAACTGCTGGAGCCTCAGCTGGAGTTGAGGAAGCAGGGCAATGCAGGAGTTCAGATGCAGCAGTGGGGGTATGGAGTGTTTTGTGTTTCTAACTGCAAACAGCTGAGTTCCCTGATGGTGTGTGCTTTTGAGAACAGGACAGAGTGAAGGAAAAGAGCTGCCATGTGGCGAGTGAGCAGTGTGGTGATTCAAGGCAACACGCTGGTGATGCGATGCACTTTGAAAGTTTTCCTCAAGTACTCTGTGACTTTAATGCTGACGTCACCTCTTTGCCACTCCATTTGCTCAAGGAATTTAAAAGGAGATTGGTGCTCCTTTTTTTTTTTCCTCCCCAAAGCTTTATCTAGCTGTGTATAATCTTCAGTACTTGTGTGTGTGCTAGTTCTGAGTGTTCTGTGGTGCCTCCCTTTCTCATACATGCTGTTTATTATAGAGGTTTTTTATGAATGTCTTTATAGAAGACACTAAGGAGGCTTATTAAGTGATTAAACCCAGAGAGCCAAATGTGGTGGGTAGGCACTTAATACCATTCGATTAAAAATGAACTAGTAGATAAGGCTCCTTATACCCCTGAGCTAGGAGCATCCTTATGGGGCTCATAGACATTTTTCCTGCATTTGTTGGGACATTTGTGCTCTTGGGAAGTGGCAGCTGGAGCTGGCACGTGTGATCTTACGGCATTTAAAATGTTATAAACAATAAGTTTAATTGCTTGGGTAGGGACAACAGCACCAGTAGGAGCAGGTGTCCAGTTTTGGTCACCACAGTACAGGAAGGACATTGAGGTGCTGGAACGAGTCCAGAGAAGAGCAACCAAGTTGGTGAAGGGGCTGGAGGATGTACCCTATGAGGAGAGGATGTACCCTATGAGGAGAGGCTGAGGGAGCTGGGGTTGTTTAGTCTGGAGAAGAGAAGACTGAGAGGGGACCTTATTGCCCTCTACAACTACCTTAAGGGAGGTTGTAGCAAGTCTGGTGTTGGTCTCTCCAATTGGTGATGATAGGACGAGGGGAAATGGCCTCAAGTTGCTTCAGGGAAGGTTTAGACTGGATGTTAGAAGGAAATTCTTTACTGAGAGGGTGGTTAGGTGCTGGAATGGATTGCCCAGGGAGGTGGTGATGTCACCATCCCTGGAGGTGTTTAAGGTACAGGTGGATGCGGCGCTTAGGGATATGGTCTGGTGGTTAGGCACTAGGAGAAAGGGCTGGACTTGATGACCCTGGAGGTCCTTTCCAGCCATGATGATTCTATGACTCTATACAAGGTGCATCAACAGAAGAGTATTTAATTTTTCTACATTCAGACTTCATCTACCTTTCTAACAGGTAAACTCACCAAAGGAAACTGAAAGTCCTCTGTAATCAGATGGCATCGGAACTGTGAGAGAAAAGCTTTAAAAGATCAGTGAGAAACATCTGATTTTCACAAAAATCCCCCAGCACGTGATAAATTCTAGAACTGAAAACCCACAATGCAAAGGCAAGATGTAAATTCCAGCCATACAGGGCTTCTCCTGTGAAAGCTAAATTGAATGATGTTTCAAATGAAACAGCTCGTGAATTTTGGCAAAAGCTCAGTTCTCTTGGTGCTGCTCTTGTATTTAATGTTAATGCAGCAGCTTATGACAGTGACTTGATATAGAGAACTGGAGTGAGTTGTCATGATGGTCACTTCAGTTGCTTAAGGCTGTAGTGTGAGCAAACTGAAGCGGAAAACTTCCACCTGTTTATTAAAATCTAGCATTAAGGCCAAGGAAAGTCTAATCTCATTCAGGAGAACAATAACAATGGTAGAGGCTGGGCGTTAACAGCTTCTGAGAATATTAATGAGAGCACAGCACTGAGTGGGAAATCACTGACAGGCAGGAGACAGCAAATCCTGTGGAAGGTGACTAACGCTGTTCCAGACGCACTCACGCAGCTTTTGGATGGATGGACTGGCTCTTCAGGCCCTGCTATGAGAAGAGCCTTCATCCTGCTGCGAGAACTGTTCATTTGCTGCTTGGTTGGTCGCTTCTTGCTCGGGGAGTGTAAGGTTTTTTGCCATTTTCACCTTCAACAGAAGAACTTAACAAGTAGCTCCTTTATTTACAAATAGTGCATTAGTCTTCCTAACTTCAGAGAAAGGGTTTTGATTTGGTGTTTGCTGCTGTCTCACGCTGCAGCACTTCTGGCAATAACCTGCTGCCGGAGATAGCCCAGAGATGATGAAATGCTCTGGTTGTCTGCTCTTCTGATAACAGACTCTGCCGTTCAGATGTGTCGCTGTGTAAATAGTGTTCTGGGTGCTCGGTGCTGAAGGATTTTGTTGCCTATCTCTAGGTTGTTTCTAGACCTGTCGTTTTACAGGTGAAGACAATAATTGTTGAGTTGGGCCTATGGATTAAGTGGTGTGGTCATTGTACCAGATACTCCATAGATTGGTTTCTACTTCTGTATGAAAGTCTCCTTTATCCACTAAACTTGTTTCATTGTTTTGGTTTAATTTTTGGGTTCTGTCTCTTTTTGAAGGCTGTGATGCAAAGAATGTGAGCTTGCTGTTTGTCTGTGACTCTTCATAACCAGTTGGGTCTGCAGGCCTTTCACGGAACTGTAATTGGTGACTAGTGAGCACGTGCTTGCCCCAGCCAGGTTACAGGGAAACCTTTAACAGAATCGTGGTGAAGCTGCTGCAGTGTTTCAGTGCTTGGCAGCCTCGCCTGCGCTGTCTGGAGGAGTTTACCATTGGGAGAAATGGTTTTACAGGGCTGAGAGAGGTCTAGTGGCTTTCCCCGCATGACAGCTTTGAGAACAGAGTGGGGTGACCTGGATCCTGCTCTGTTCCCCACTAGAGCAGAGGCTGTTGCTGTGCGCTAGGTGAAAGCTGCTTTGGCTCCTGTCCCTGCTGTAGGTCTCTAGCCTGTCATGTCATCACTTGGGTTTTGGGGTATGGTTTGTGGCAGCACAAGGGCAGCTGTTGTTTCTTGTCTGTTACTGAGGGGGGCTCTTGGTCCTGTGTTTAGGTCAGGAGCAATTTAGGAAATACTTGGAACGCTCTATCCAGTGCTGTTTTGAAGGAATCACAGAATACTCCTCATTGGATAGGACCCGGTAGATCAGAGTCCAGCCATACACACAACAACAAGAAGCCAAACCCTGATCCAATACCGGCACCAAACGCATTCATCCAGATAAACCACAAAACAAACCCTCTACAATCTCTGTCAATGCAAGACCAGTACTGTGGTAAAACTCCTCCCAGTCTGCCTTCCTTGCATACTGAAATCTTCAGTCTGAACTCTGTTGTAACCAAGAAAGGTTTGTGTGAAATGATCTGACAAGTTGCTATAACTCCCTGCAGTAAGCTGATTGGATTTTGTAGCTGGTGTTTATAAAGATACAGGTATTGCTCATTCCAGTGCCTCTGGTTTCAGCAGCTTTTCCAACAGATTGGATGAGCACATGACCTGCTGTCAAGTCCTTAGAGCTGTTAAACATCCCCAGCCCTTGTGGGAGCACTGTGATACACAGCCTCTCACACAAAGGTAAAAGGGCACCAGTAACTACAAGTGTAAAACCTACTGTCACTTGTTCCCTCTTGCAAGCTGTATGTACTCAGGCTTTGAAATCTTCCCAGCAATAAAGCGGGTGAACGGAAATCTGGCTTCCAAGAAAGTGAAACCCTTTTATTTTTTAATGCAATTCTTTAGTGAGGTAAGAAAATACCTGTGTCTGGGAGATGTTAGGGAATCCTGGGCGAAGGACTAGGATTCTGTGCAGTGAATGACTTGCTGACTGTGGGACAGACATCTGGCTGTTACAAGGCTTCCTGTGTACATCTCAGAATTATTTCAGAAGAATCACCTTTGGTCTCTGATGCTGGGCAGGAAAGAATTTGCAATTTCAATATAAAAGCATGCAGCTCTGCGCTGCTCGCGGGGTATTGCTGGCATTTAGTTAGAAGCAGGGCTGGGTATCACTTGGATAAAGTAGAAGAGAGAGACTGACTGGTATTCTTTCAATCATCCTACTTGTGTAGGGGTTATCTTATTGCTTGGCAACATAAATCCTCCCTTTCAATTATTTATTCTAAGTCTGTGCTTCTAAAACACTGCAATAAAATTGCATTAGGTCATGGAGTGCTATGGCTAGCTTCTTTAATTAGTATTCAGACTGCTACCAGGCTATTTTTTTTTTAATTTAAAAGTACCTGCATTTTCTTCTTTCACTTGGTCCACTGCATAATAAACATCGCTGTACCTTTTGAAATGTCTTTTGTCCAGGGACTGCTTTCTTCCAAGGAAACAGCTCATATAAAAGAACACATACGTAAAAAAAACGTTTTGCTTTCAAAATATAGTACTTAAGGAGGTACTAATTTTGCTGTTCTACACACGTGCAGATGCAGACTGTGTTTTCTGCCTGTCTTTGAGCACTGGCATCTGTTGGTGCATTGAATGGTGACAGTCATCAGGCTTTGACCTTAGTGCTGTCCTGGGGAAGTCTGCTGCTCCTTACTGTGGTTATAGTTCTCCACCCATCTGTGGTTTTGAGAATTGTGCTTGAACATTTGTGTTGGAGCTAGAACCTTTAAAGCGAAGCCTAAGGGAGAGGAAGAGATGTTAATCATCCTCAGTGATGGATTTCTGTCCCTTCCCTGCATCACGAAACTGAAAACTTAATGTTTGTGTACAAAGAGGAGTTACACACGCTGAATCTTTTACAAATCATAATACCTCAAAGCTGCATTCTGCTGTCTTTGTTCTGGTCAGCTTGTCTGAAGGCTCACCATGAGAAAAGCTAGGCTACATGAAGACAAGCTGCAGGGTGACTGGTGTTTTTATGTCTTCTTCTCTAAAGCATACACGGCACTGAAGCTGAACTGACCTTCCACAAAAATGTGCCTGAGCTTGTCCAGGGCTACTGTGAAGTCATAGATTAAGAAGGGTGTTTTGAAAAATGGCCTTTCTGAAGAAAAGCCTGTAAGAGCCCTCATGCAGCTTATTTTAAAAGTAAAAGTCACTAAAACGAAGATGTAGTCATGTCTGTCTCTGTATGTGCTTTGTGAGCCAGGTATGTTACCAGAGTCACAACATTAGAGATTGGAAGGGACATTGAAAGATCATCTAGTCCAATCCCTCTGCCATGGAAGAATCAGCTCGACCAAATCACATAGGACATGTCCAGGAGGGTTTTCTAGAGAAGGAGATTCCACTACACCCCAGGGCAGCCCATTACTGTACTCTGTCACCCTCAACGTGAAGAAGTTCCTTCTCATATTGATGTGGAACCTCCTACCTTCCAGTGGACAGCCATTGCCCCTTGTCCTATCACTTGCTGACAGTGCATTGTAGTCACTCATCCAAGCCATTAATGAATAGATTGAATAGTACTGACCCTGGGGGGACTCCACTAGATACAGGCCTTCAGCTACACTCTGTCCCACTGACCACTGCTCTCTGCCTTCTATCCTGCAGCCAGTTCACTGTCCGCCTCACTACCCTATTGTCCAGACTACCTTGCCTCACTTTGGCTGCAAGGATACTGTAGGAGACTGCTTCAAGTGCTTTGCTGAAGTCAGGATAGACCACATCCACTGCTTTGCTGTCATCTATCCTCCTGGTTGCACCCTCATAAATGACTGAGATTGGTCAAGCATGACTTTCCCTTGGTGAAGCCATGCTGACTGTCCCTAATGACCCTCCTGTCCTTGATGTGCTTAGAGACAGCATCAAGGATAAATTGTTCCATCAACTTTCCTGGGATGGAGGTGAGGCTGACTGGTCTGTAGTTGGACCCTCCTTCTTGCCCTTTTTGAAGATTGGAGTGACATTTGCTCTTCTCCAGTCCCCAGGCACCTCTCCTGATCCCCATGACTTAGAAAAGGTGATGGAGAGTGGCCTAGCAATGACTTCTGCCATCTCTTAGTGCTCGTGGGTGGGTCCCATCAGGGCCCATGGATTTGTGTCCATCCTGTTTGCTCAACTAACCCAGTCCTCATCAACCAGGGCAAACTCCTCTCTTGTCCCAAGTTCCTCTGGGACCTCAGCAGTCTGGGGCTTGATATCAGGACAGCCCCAGGAAGTACAGACGGAGGCAAAGGAGGTGTTGAGTATCGCTGCTCTCTCTTTATTCTCTGTCTTCAGAGCACCCACCTCATTCAGCAGGGGGTCTGCATTGCCCCTAGTTTCAGCTTTACCTGCGATGTATTTGAAGAATGTTATGTAGTTGTCAAGTGATAAATTCTGTCTGTAACTGAAGGTGCAGTTGGCCAATCTCTGATCTGAATGAACACCTGGAAAAAGCAAAATGCCTCAATGGATTGTTTTGTTTTTCCACAGATAGTCATCCAAACTGGAAAGGTAATTGTATACAGGCTGCAGACCGAACGCAGCATGAGATGGAGCAAAGTCACCTCTGTATTTCAATCAATTTTTCTAAAATAATTTCATATTCTATCTAAATCTTGCAGAAAGTAGATGCTCTGTGAGAAAGTTTTCAGACATCATGGAAGTGGTTTTCATAGGCAACCTGATCATCTGAAAGTATCGTGGACTTGCAGCTGGATTGCATCTGTGCACAGTTACTGTGGTTGGTCTTTTTCTCAACTTTCTGCTTGCCATAGGATAGTGAGAAACAGAGATTCCCACTCTCCACTGCACTTCTGGAGCCCTGATGTCTTGCTCAAGGCAGTGCTCCCTTCAAAATTAAATTGTATTGCTCAGAGCCTTGTGCATTCAAGTATAGAAAAATCTCTGTGGAGAGAGATTCTGCAGCCCCTGCACAAGTGTGTTCCAGCCACTGAAGAAGTGCAACTGTATTATAGGGTTTTTAAATCATTAGTGTGTCTAATCTGAACTTCTCTTGCTGCAACTGGTGATTGCTGCCTTTTCTTCTTTCACTCAACACCACTGAGGAAAAAGCTTATCTGCCTTTTCTCTATGGCCACCTACTGAGTCAATAAAAAGCCTTCTCTATTGGGAACAAACCCAGCTCCATCCGTGTTTCCCTGTGTATTGTGTGCTCTCCTTTAAAAAAAAATCTCTAATTGGTGTGAGGGGGCTGAAAACCAAGTACAGGGCTCTGACTGGAGGCGTCAGAAACCTTGCCCAGAAAGTGTTAGTTGCTTTCTGTTGCAAGGGGGTTGTTCAATAGATTGTTCACCAGGAGCCCTAGAATGTTTGTTGCCAGCCTGTGAGGTCCTGTCATTTACTGAACTAAATGAGACTCACTCTTCTTGAGGTTCTTCAGGTGGGAGCCCTGCTCAGGACTGTGGGCTTTTGGTGCTCCCCATGAAGTTGGTGAGGGAATGTTGTGCTCTGTTGTTCGCGTTAATCTCAGATAAATGTAGTTAGCTGTCACTAGAGTTTGGTCTGTTGGCTGCTGTCCAGGGCTTATCAGGCCATCCACATTGTACCAGTGTTACCAGTCCACGCCTTCTGGCTGCCCTAGTGCTAAAAGGAGGTGGTGGTTACAAGGCATCTTCAAGTCAAGCTACACTATTCCTGCTGTCCTCTCTTCATCCACGGAGCCAGTTGCTTCACTGCGATCAGTAACTTGATTTGTTGGGCACGTTTTGCCTTTGGGAAATGGCACTTGCTGTTCACAGATGTGATTCTGTCCTTCATGTTCCTGGAAATAGGTTCAAGGAGGATTTGTTCCGTTTCCTTCACAGGGTTTGGAAGAAGGCTGACTGACCTGTACAGAGTTTTCTGGATCTCACTTTTATTTCTTTTTCCTCAGTTACCAGGGCACCTCCCTTGGTTACTCTGGCCTTTCAGTGACATTAGCACCCTTGTCTGGTCTGGACTTCTCTGTGTCCATTTTGCCTATCTTGGTCTTCACTTGCCTGCCACCTTTCCCAATGCCTTTGCCACTGAAGCCCCATGAGTATGCCCTGCTGGCAAGGACTAAAGTCAGAAAGGCACAATGTGTTTGAGCCGCTTTGTGTCTTCTGTCGCTAGTTTTCTGAACCTCTTCAGCAGCAGGTTCCTGTTTGGTTTGGTCCTCCTTCTGTTGCTAAGGTACCTGGAGAAACCTCTCCTGTTCCATGGCAGCTTCCAGTGGAACTTCAGCATTTTCCTAAATGGCTTCTGGGACAGCCCCTGGGCTTCCCTGAGGCCTTGGGCTCAGCTGGGTATTCCTCATGCAGCCCTCATGGCCTCCTGGGCAACTTAAACCTAAGGGCAGTCTCTAGAGGAGACTGCCCACTGGTCTGCTGAACTCAGCTTGTTCTCATGAAGTCTGGGATCTTTGTTACTTGTCTTCCTCAGTTCCATCAGGATCTTAAACTGTCCTGTGTTGACATTTCAGTAGGCTCAGGGTTTAGGCATCTTGGGGTTTAGGCATTTCTCACTCCTGCTTTAATTGTTTTGAAGGGAGCTTTTATTATGGGAGTTGGGGTGGTGGAGTAAAAATGCATTTAACTGGTTTTGGCTAACTTGCAGGTGTGTTGCCTCAGTGGGTAGCTTGAATTTGTTGTGAAATCAGGTAATTTTAACTTGACAAAGAGATGTGATTAATATAGGGGGTTCCCATTTCAATTTTTGAAATCAAACTATTAATGGAAATCAAAACTGAGCTCCAGCTGTTGCCACTGGTGGGTGGAAATGTGCTGCCAGCACCCTGACACAGGTTAGAAGACAGCGCCGAGGAGTCGCGTGCCGTTTTGAAGCACCCCTGCTCTGCATGGCTCTGATCAAAGCCTCAATCACCGATGTTAATCCATGGCAGATATGAAACCAGGGATGTGAAAGTTCATACAGTGCTGGTTCACGTTGGTAAGTTCAGGGTTTGGATTGCAACTCAGATGGATAACATGGCATTGCATTTCAGGTACAGTTCTGTTTGGTTTCTTCCTTTGTGGCCCAATCACTACCTTATAAACTCGTGGGTTTTGATTAATTTCTGTCTGTTTTGTGTAACTTACTACACGGGTTCCAGCAGCCACTGTAAAACATTTTTACAGTAGAGCTGCGCTGTCCTACTGTACTGACAATTCATGGAAGTCCAGCTCTTCAGCACTTGATGCTTTGGCATCACAGCAATGTCTGGCTTCATTTCAAAATGAGATCTTTCCTTCTGCTACCTCATGCCCAGCATCCAAACTCACCAGTCTCTCCTAAAAGAGTAGGATTCCAGCACTGCAGCAATGCCCTCAGTCTGGATGTGCCTGTTCTGATTTGTTGATGTGAGAAGCAAAGTTCTTCCCAGCTCTGTAGCAGGATCTGTATAACCCTCCTTCTGCCCCAGCTTTGAAATGCTTTGTTATGGGAGCAGTGATCACCCAGTTTTTATTTGCCACTCAAAAGTGTGAAAAGTTAGCTGCAAAAACTACTTGAGTGCTTCCAGTGGGAGCAGGTGTGAGGAAAGAGCCTCTTGAGTTTTGGAAAGGAGTTAGACATTTTTCCCTTCAATTTTCTACTAAGTCTGTGTGTGGAGGTTTCACTTCCTCAAGAAAGCAAGTAATTTTGAGCAACCTGAAATGTGACCACTGGCTGCATCTCTTATGTTTTTGATCTGTGGCTTGAAATCAGTAATAAGTCAGTAATTTAGTTTTATGCTGTGAAGCAGGTCCTCTAGTCGAAGCTGTTGAAGGCCACGTGTGTGGGTCTCTTGTGTGTGAAAATAAACACTAGTGAATACTCTTCCTGTCTGTGTGTGTTGGGCGTTTAAAGACACGGGGATGTTTTGCTGGCTGTAGCCTTGATCATGAGAACTTCCTAATATTAGGAAATTATTTTAAACACATAACGATGCACCAGGAGATGTTCCATGTGTTCATTTCAGTGCCTTGATGGTGGCTTGCTGTTGTGGTAATTACCCATGACGGTGTTCCGTGGTGGTGCTGGGATTGTGTCGAGCTCTTTCTTCCTTCTGTTTGAACACAGCAGTTCTCTACGTTTCACTCTTAATTTGACATGAGATGTCTTACCCACCTTAGATTCTTGCTGTTTAACAAGGCCACTTGCTGGGTCCTACATCTGGCCACAATAACCCCCTGCAGGTACAGACTAAGGAGTGAATGGCTGGAGAGAAACCTGGCAAAGAGGGACCTGGCAGTACTGATTGACAAGCAGCTGAACAGGAGCCAGCAGGGTGCCCAGGTGGCCAAGAAGGCAACTGGTATCCTGGCTTCTATCAGGAATAGTGTGACCAGCAGCACTAGGGTCGTAATTCTCTCCCTGTACTGGGCACTGGTGAGGCCTCCCCTTGAGTATTGGGCAGTTCTAGACCCTTTACTTCAAGAAAGAGTTAGAGGGGCTGGAGTGGGTCCAGAGGAGCAATGAGGCTGGGGAAGAGGCTGGAGGGAAACTGCTGAGAAGCTGAGGGAGGTGAGGTGCTCAGTGTCGAGGAGACTCAGGAGGGACATCTACAACTACCTGAAGGGAGTTTGTAGTCAGGTGGCACTTGGGCTTTTCTCCCAGGCAACCAGCGCCAGGGCGAGAAGGCAAGGACTGAAGCTGCCAGGGGAGGGTTAGGTTGGATGTCAGGAAGCCCTTCCTCACAGAAGGGGTGATCAGACCCTGGACTGGACTGCCCAGGGCAGTGGTGAAGTCCCCATCCCTGGAGGTGTTTAAGGGCAGACTGGCAGGGCCATTAGTGCCCTGGTCTGGCTGATGTGATGATGTTAGGTCCTGGGCTGGGCTGGATGAGCTCAGATTGCTTCTCCAGCCTCAATCGTTCTGTGTAAGGAACGAGGCCAGTAGCTGACACCAAAGACAAGTCTCAGAACTAGTTTTAGAAGTCCTCTGTGTTGGTGTGAACCCCGCACTGCAGCTGTATGGGGATTTGATCTGTTGTCCACGTGGGGAAACGTTTCCCTGCAGACTTTGTGGGGTTTTGCTGCAGCTTCACCAGCACACTTCTCTTTTCACAGTTCTCTTGTTCTTGGTAGCTTCACCTTGCTGTTTGCTCTGTCTTAAATGGGGGACATTAGCAGGCTGTAAAACAAGCTGTGAATATGCTGTAATCGGAAAGAAGATAACTTGTTCACCATTTCTTTTGGCTGTTCCTGCTGTGCTTTAGCACACAGTCTCAAAGATGCTGTTGGTAGGAAACCTCCCACGTGCTATGAGCAAAACGAGGAGCGGTTCAAGAGTTATCTTTTCCTGCCACCACTACCACACCGCTCACTGCACCCAAATCCCACTCGTTTTCTGGCTTCTGTCTTTTCCTTGAAGCGGTTAAGGGTTTGAATGAATTCCCTGAAGAGGTTGTCCAGAAGGAGGAGATGAACTTTATGGCTTTTCTAGTGGGATAAGGAACAGTGAAACTACGTGAAGGCAATCTTGCTTTATCTTCCGTTTGGCAACTAACAGCTGGGAGTGTGATGGCTGTCCCACATGTCACCAAGAACACTGCCAGTTAGAACTGAGTGCTTGGAGTGGAGGAATGCCTGTCTTCCGTAGTTAGCATGGAGGCTTCACAGGCGTTTTGGCCTCTGTATGGGACTGACACCTAGGAATTGCCCCTGGTTTGGCTGGTGAGAGCAGAGGAAGCGTTGGGCGACTCAGATGATGAAAGGGAGTGCTTGAGACTCGCTGTGTATGAAGGTGTAGGAAGGACTTTGTACAACGAAGTCAGATGAAATGTTTTATTATTCATGTATTTTACCTTTTGCCCTTTGGACTGCTGGGGAGAAGCAACGTTTTTGATCTTGAGAGCGCCTGCTGCTAATTAAGTGTAGCTCCCTTTGGCTACGAGCAGCATTTGCTTGCAAGGCACAGCACGTTTAAATGGAAATCTTACTCACTCCTTCGTAGCCTACGGAAAATGCTAATCAGCAGTTCTCCAGCGCGTTTCTGTGCGAGGAGTTTGATAGCAATTAATTTGTGCAGTCAATCCATGTGGCTAATTTCTCTTCCAGCGGGATGTTACTCGGTTTCATTGATGCCCCCCCAGCTTTTGTGATGGGGTTAGTGTTACTGAAGGTAGCTATAACCTCAGTAACACCCCGGGGTTAATTTTAGGAAGATTTTTGACTTTTCTAGAATTTTCATTTGTTTTCACACAAATTACTAAACCTGCTTGATTCTGCTCCTATAGACAAATATGCGTTGTGAAAAAAACCAAAGAATTTTAAAGTTTCAATAACCTGTAAAAATCTACGGTCGGCACTTTGCCCAAATCAGCACAAACTCACATTCCTTTTGGCCTCCCTTGAGCTTTGGCAGGGTGCTTAAAAATCTTAACGAGCCATGGCTGCCAGCTCGGAGCTGGAGGCACAGTCATCAAATACCCAAGGGATTGAGGTTGTTTTGGTTTATTATCTTCTGCCCATCCCTTGCCACTGCAAACCCCTCTGGCCTGCAGAGTACATGTGATGGTGTCACTCACATGAGAAATGCATGTGGTACCTTTCCCACTGCAGCGGCCAAGTGGAAATGAACGTGGGTTGTGGAGGCTTGTACTGTCTCTTGAATCACAGAACATTAGGGATGGGAAGGGACCTTGAAAGATCTGCTAGTCCAATCCCCCTGCCACAGCAGGATCGCCCAGACCAAGTGCACAGGAGCGTGTCCAGGCAGGTTTCAGAGGTTTCCAGAGAATGAGACTCCACAACCCCCCTGGGCAGCCTGTTCCAGTGCTCTGTCACCCTCACTGGGAAGACTCTTTGGTGTTGTGTTGAATACAACATTACTTGCTTTATTACGTGGATGAAAGCCAAGCTAAGTAAAACTCTAGGTGGCTTTGATCAGTAAAAAACATACCTTGCATGAGCAAGTTGTTTACAGTAGTTTGCTCCTAAGAAGAATATTTATGCACATAGGTCATAGTATCATAGAAAGATTAGAGTTGGAAGGTATCTTAAAGATCATAGAGTTCCAATCCCACTGCATGGGCAGGGACACCTGCCCCTAGATCAGATTGCTCAGAGCCCCATCCAACCTGTCCTGGAACAGTTCCAGGGGTGGAGCTTCTACAACTTCTCTGAGCAATCTGTTCTAGGACCTCAGCACCCTAACTCTAAAGAACTTCTTCCTAATCTCCAACCCATATCTCTCCTCTTTCAGTTTAAAGCCATTACCTCCTGTCCTCTCACCCCCTGCTCCTGTAAGAAGTCCCTCTCCAGCTTTCCTGTAGCCCCCTTCAGGTAATGGAAGGTCACTATGATATCCCCCCCAAGAGCCTTCTCTTCCTCAGACTGAACAACCCCAACTCTTTCAGCCTGTTCCCAGAGTAGAGGGGCTCTAGCCCTCTGGGCATTTTTGTGGCCTCCTCTAGACTCCCTACAAACAGCTGCATGTCCCTCTGTGTTGGGGGCTCCAGAGCTGCACATGGATGGGGTCACCAGCAGATTCCTGCAGCTGGGAGAGGGATTAAACTCTCTCATTGTCTTTTGGGGTACCTGTGACATGATGGCATGAAGCTGGCTTCACCTACTGCTTTCTGAAAGCATTGTAACATCCTTTCCTCAGTACTGAGAATGGGAACAGGGACAAGGGGAGGAATAGCAGTGCTGAGGACTTCATTTCCTCATGACCACATCTGTCAAGTTCAAACAAGGCAAATGCTACCCCACAGTGGCTGTAGGGCCTGAGAGAGAAAGCAGGAGCCAAAAAACTGTAGACAGCAAATATAAACCAAGGGGTGTTTTTGCAGAACATTTGTTTTGAAAGACTGTAATTTTAGAATTTGAGTTCATTTCATGCTGTCAGGATATTTCAGACACATTCCTGATGTGGTGTTTTTTCTTGCAGACCTTACTTTTTCCTTCTGTTGCCACCCCCTTGGGTTTATCTTGCAGTCCAGTGGCATCAGCAGGCATCTGAATTTTAGAAGCAGGAGTGTACATTTGATGCTGATTCTACTGCTTCCTCAAAAGCTGTGAATACTTACTTGGTATTTAAACCTGATTGCTCCTTGGTGTGGCTTCTGGTTATTCAGGCAGCAGCAGCAGCATCTATTCATACATAAAGTAGGCATGGAGTCAGCTAGAAAAATTGAATATCTGAGCTGGTGCATGTTTTAATCACAGTGTGGGGACAAACAACAGGCCACTACTCTCTGGTTTTAGGTTGTTGGCCAGAGGCTCTGATACCGGATCAGCTCCACTAGCTCCCCACACTACAGCAAAGCCCCCTCTCCTGTATTACAGAGCCCCAAGGCTTTCCGCCACGTCTCAACGCTCTTGACTGAAGAGCTCCAGGCTTCAGCACTTCAGCTGTGGGCTCTGACTGCTGTGTCACTTCTGGAGGGCTCCACTTTGCTGTAGCTGGAGCAATGGGCAGTGACCTGTTTAAAAGTCAGAAGTAGATGAGCACAGTGCCTGTATTAGTAGATGTGAAAGCAGTAGATTAAGAATTTCTTTCTCCTCAAAGAAATGACAGTCTTAAAAGAATCTGAGCTATTAATGGATACCAGTAGAGTACAGGGAAATGAGTCTTCTGTTTCAGCAGGATGAGGCAGTGATAAAGTTGGCTGCTTTGTTTTTATGACTGACAGATGGGACAATAAGATTTCCCCTTCAATATTCACATCAGCGTTTCATTGTGTCCCTTATATAGTACAGGTGGTGTTTTAACTCTCAGTAAACCATGACAGCTAAAGGTTGGTAAATAGGCTTACCCTGTAGGGGGGTGACCCTGGTTGGATGGCAGGTGCTCACAAATGCTGCTCTATCTCTCCATCTCTTCAGCTGAACCAAAAGTTCAGGAGCAAAGACGGGGAGAGATCACTCAGCAATTACAGTCATGGGTAAAACCGACGCTGCTTGGGGAAGTTGGTTTAATTTATTATCAATTAAATCAGACTAGGATTGTGAGACATAAAATCAACACTTAAAACACCTTCCCGCTACCCCTCCCTGCTTCTTGGGCTTAAGTTCTCCCAGCTTTCTCTGCCTCCTCTCCCCCAGTGAAGTGGGGCTGGGAAATGGGAGTTGTAGGCAGTTCATCACACATTCTCTGCCCCTGTTCCTTCCTTAGCGGGAGACCTTCTCACACGCTTACCCTGCTCCTGCCATGAGTTCCTCCCATGGGAGACAGTCCTCTACAAATGTCTCCAAGGTAACTCCTTTCCACAGGCTACTGCTCCAGTGTGAACCTTCCATGAGGTCACAAGTCTGGCCAGCAAACCAGTAGCTTTGTATTTAAGAGACAAGCTAATTTTGCCAGTCTGAATCTCCTGGCCTCATAGCATCCTGTGAATAGACTGCAATTTTGGAAGGTCACGTACTGGTTAGATCAAATTCCACTTCCCTATTAGAGGGCAGGACCTTAATTGTGTAGGGAAGTCAAATTCTGATGTGGACACCTGTCTTTGTAGCAGTGCATAGCCCATAATAATTGAGATTAATACCAATCCAATGCATCTAAATTTGCTGTTTCATAAAGCACCAGGAAGGGTATAAATGAGAGTCAGCAAAGGTCTCCTATCACCTGTCCATAGTGCCCTGTATGTTGCTTGGGTTCTAAGCTAACACCCGCCAAAGAAAAAGGCTTAGAATCACAGAACCATAGAGTGGTTTTGACTGGAAAAGACCTTCAAGATCAGCAAGAGCTTTTCTCAGCCCTATCAGCAACACTAAATCCTGTCCCCCAGCACAATATCTACCCTGCTCTTAAGCACCTCCAGGGATGGGGACTCAAGCCCCTGTCTGGGCAGCTGACGTCCAACGTGAACCTCTCCTGGTGCAGGCTAAGGCCATTTCCCCTTGTTGTGTCACTGACCACTAGGGAGAAGGGGCCAACCCCTGCCTCTCTACAACCTCCTATCTAGTAGTTGTAGAGAGCAAGAAGGTCTCCCTTCAACCTCCTCTTTTCCAGGCTAAACAGCCCCAGATCACCCCGCTGTTCCTCACAGAGCACTGTTTCTAAATCATGGAATTCTGGGATGGTTTATGCTGGAAGGGACCTTGAAGATGATCAAATTCCAGCCCCAGTGCTGGTGTGTCCCAGCAATACTGGTTTGCTAAAAGGTAGGAGCAATGAGGTATTTTAGGGGATTCTGGAGTAGCTGGTAACAGCATGCACCAAATCAAGAAAGAGTTATGAAAATGAACTAGGATGGGCCAGAACAGAGGTCTGGGGATTGCCTTTGTGTTAGCCTTGACAGGCAAGGAAATTCTCAAAACAGTCATGTGCTTGGCAGACCCAAGTCACTGGGTGCAGATGGAGTCTGCTTTTCAGGATCAACAGGAAACTTCTAGGATGCACTGTTTCACTGGAAACAAGGGATCCCAGGACCTTGCACAGCCTCTCTGTTTCAAAGCAAAGAAGTCGTCACTGATAGGGGTTTAGGTCACAGTGTGCAGATGAGCTCTGGCTGCAGTCATAGAATCATAGAATCACTACGGATTGGAAGGGACCTCGAAAGATCTTGTCCAATCCTCCCGCAACAGCAGGATCACCTAAACCAAGTCACACAGGAACCTATTCAGTTGGGTCTTGAACATCTCCAGTGAGGGAGACTCCACAACCCCCCTGGGCAGCCTGTTCCAGTGCTCCATCACCCTTCTCAGTTCCTTCTCAGGTTGATGTGGAACCTTCTAAGTTCCAGCTAATAGCCTTTACAAAAACCCCTCCTGACACACCCCAAGTCTGCTGTCAGCCCACTTGCACTGACTGCTGAATCGTGTTCTCCACACGTGCGGGAAGTGCCTCCATATAGCACAGCATGGTGTTATGGACTCCATTACATATGGGATCCCAGTTCTTAAATCTGTAGGCTGGAAACCCTTACAAAAACATGCCTAGTGCAAGTATTCACTTCTTTTCTATAAATTGTGTTGTGGGGGTTGCCCTGGTCCTGTTGTAGTTTATTGTTCGATGACAAGTTAGTAAAAGGGAAACCTTGTGCTGAGGATTTTAACTTGAACCTTGGTGGCTTCAGTTTAGGCTCCTTTCTGGACCACTAATAATTCAGTATTAGCTAAATTTTGTGGCAAGGTGTCTAGGTCACCATGGTGAATAACGTTTGGTACACGTTCGGCCTCGTGACAATCTGGTTGTTTATAGGACTAAAGGCCGATCTTTCGAGGTCCCTAATGATTCTATGAAAGGTAAGGTCAAAAGGCCAATAGCTACAGGGGTGGGAGTATTCTGAGTTAGCAGCTACTTGATGTATTCCAGGAAGGGCCAGTAGCAGGGTGTTGTGTCTGGTACAGTATGAGGCTTTCCAAGATTGTTTGCCTGGGAAGTATAAGGTGTGCTGGGATGTGAGGCACTACAGCCCTGGTTGTTGCAGTATTTCTAGATCTGTCATAAGTGTGTGGCTAAAGTTTAGCATAACATTAGCAGATTGGGATTTCATTTCCATGTGTCCTTCAGATGATCACCTGACCAGGGATAATCTGTGGGTAACAAATCTCCAGCCATGATGCAAAGCCCTGCCTGTTGGGGGCAATTGGACTAGATGACCTTTGGAGGTCCCCTCCTGTACTGGTACTGAGGACTGTTCTGACACAAGGGCAGGACCCTGCATCCAGTCTGTACCATCTGGCAGGGATTCCTGAGTGTTTCCCTTTGCAGTAACAGACTTAACATTGGTGCTTACGTTTCTTTTTCATAAAACAGTTTAGGAGAAGCCCTTACTTTCTGTGTGCTTTTACTGGTATCCTCTCTGTGTCCGTTTGCAGACAAGTAGAGCTGCATTTTCTGCAGTTCCATCGAGGCAAATATCTCTTAATTGGATTTTTTCAAATTCCTCTGTATCCCTTGCTGCCAGGAGGTGATTGGAACAAGCCACTGGCATTTGCCTCAGCTGTTTTAACTGCCAGTAAGTTTTATGGTTTTCCATTCATTTCCCTGTACAACTGAGCATCTGATTTACTCTGCCTGTTGTGAAGGCGTGAGCACAGCCTTTCTACATAAACCTGTGACAGCTCTTCCCAAATCCATGTGGAGCTGATGAAATATTAACTGTACTCTGTGAATGGCAGCCCTGACTCCTGGGTGGGATATCCCGTCCCTGCCCCAGCTTGATGTCACCTGCAGACTTCATGTGAGTGCACCACATCAAACCCCCATGGCCACTGGTAAAGATGTTGAACGGAAGAAAAGAAGAAAAAGTAATGGTATTATCTGCTTCTGACCTCTGTGTTCAGCTCCTGGGAAACAGTCCAGTCCTTTTGCTCTAATTTCAGCCTGTTAGGCTGGAGATACTCCTCCAGAGGGAGTGGTAATGGTGTAGACTTTAGCCCTTGATCCATGAACAAGTGCCCAACAGATTAATCCTTGTGCAGGTGGTTCAACGCTTCCTGACTTCCCAAAGTGCCCTTTCACTACGGCCGCAGTCACAAGTTCTGGCAGCAGAGCACTTCGGCTTCTTCATGCTGGAGAGAGGAGGGGGACGTGGAAGGGAAGAACTGATTTGGGCCAGGAAAGAGGAGAAAAATACCTTGAGCTAAGGATTCGATATGGGCTGGGCTGGCCTCTTGTCAAGCTGACACCCTGAGGAGAGGGAGGTACTTATAGCCCTGTGGTTTGGCAGAGCTGCAGATTGACCTGCACTTTGTGAACTCGGCGATAGCGTCAGGGTTGCTCACGGACTGTTTCATAACTGGTTTGTGTTTGTACTCGCTGTTGTTAGTGACTTAATGAGGCTGGTGATAGACCCAAGTGGAGCAACACATGGCTTGCTGATTAGTCATTTTCCTTAGGGAAAAAACCTGCTATGAAAAGAAGTTTAAAAAACACCTGCTTTAATAACATAAAACAAAAATCCAGATAAAATTGCGCTTAGCAAATCTACCTGAAACGTTATTTTACTGAAACAGTGGTGAGATATTGGAAAAGGCTGCCCAGGGAGGGAGTTGAGTCACCAACCCTAGATGTGTTTAAAGGTTGTTTAGATGTGGTGTGTGCGGAACTTGGTTAGAGTAGAGTTAATGATCCCAAGGATCTTTTCCAACCAGAATGATTCTGTGGTTCTGCACTACTTTCTATACAATAGTGGGTGTGGGAGTACTGCTGTAGTGGCAGGTGAGAGGGGAGATGGTGAGTTCAGAATGTGGGGAAGGAAAATAAACAGGTTCTTTAACTCCACCTGCTTTCCTTTTAGTGGATTTCAGTCATGCTCTGAAACAGCAGCCTGAATCACTTCAGTGTTCACCTTGTCATCTGGATGTGTGGGACCATACTGCACAGTGCTTATTCCTTATTTACATTGCCCTGCTGAGCTGGGGAGCTTTGGTAACAGCACGGCTAGGTACTGCCAAGGACCTGGTGGACAAGCAGGAGAATCAGTCTGTGCATCCAATTAGAAGCAGACCTCATTCAATATCTGCTTAAAGAATGGTAAAGGGAAAACATGATTGTGTCACACAGCTGCAGGAGTCTGGCTGCTCAAACCACCCAGCTGGGCAGTTTTGGGAAACTCTAGCAAGTCATAGCACTTGACAGGGAAACAAAGTACTAAGGCAGTGAGTGGAATGAGTATGTATTTCAGTATTCATCAGAACAGTAGTATTGCCATCCATTACTTTCTTTTCTCTCTTATGACGCGAGTTAAATTATGCATGAACTTAAGAGGTTGCTGCTAATTGAGCATAATACCAAAGAAATGCATTAGGATTTTTTATAACTGCAGAGTTTTTCTGGATTAAGTGAAAATACTTCAGAAAATGCTTGAGCTTTCTGTCTGGCTCTTGTCAGTAATGAGCAGAGTTCGTGCGCGTTACCCCGCGACGCGTCGTGTTTCTCTTTGTTGTGGATGTTTCACCTACCTGTTGAGAGCCCATTTGATGTTTGGGAAGTGCTGGAAGAGGACTGAGCTGTGAGGAAGCATTTTTCCCATGAGTGACAAGCTGCAGGCTTCAGTTTTGTTCTGAAATGCAGATCTTGGTAACAGTTGCTAAGTTGTGAGACAGGAGCTCTGTAGCTTATTCTTTAGACTGTAACCGGATGATGATTCGGACGGTTCATTTAAGATTTCCACTTTGTGTGTGTACGCAGGCGTAAACAGCGACTGAAACGAGTGGCAAATAGGGTCTCTGCAACACTAATGGCACCTATGCTGAATTTCATAATGCTGCATTTCAATGCTATGTTTTCATCCCTTTTCCCACTGGTGTAGTTACTGAGGCTGTGTCATTGGTTCCCCCACTAGTAACTAAGAGCTGGAGGCTAGAGCAGTTTGACAGCGTCTTAATTGATGCTTTCAACGCGGGTATTTTCAGGAAAAGCTCAAAAAAAGTCTACACAACATACTCAAATCCCAGCGTACCTGGGGAAGGATCGCATACATCATTCAAAAGCCCCTCCATTTCTACCAGGAAATAGCGGTTTATCATGGAATCACAGAACCATTAGGGACTGGGTATCTATTCTGCTGTCTATACAATAGGCAAAGATGGCTGAAGTGGAGTGAATAAATTCCAAAACCAGAGCTAAAGCTAATGTAGTTCGGATGGCTCAAGGCAGGACAAATACTGATGTGCTAGCTATAGGCATCAATATGGGCCAATATTTTTGGACCACACTATTTTTTCCTTCCCTGAAATGGATAATTTCATTTGAGTGGGATTAGCCAGGATTTAGAAAGTGGAAGGGCTGTGCCCTTTCTGGGAATCATTGTGTGTTGTTCTTGCCTTCCTAGTTTTTTAGTCAAGGAAAGACTCTCAACTAGGATGTTTCTGTGCTGCACCAAAGTGTTTGTTTTCCCTATATCTGTGGTGTTGGGATGGCCAAACACGAAGCAAGCTGCAGGCACCAGCTTGTAATGAGTGGTACCAGTATCTGAAGTATGAAGGTGAACACCAAACTTCCGTCAAGTTTCTGTGCCTTATCACTCGGTGGCTTCTGTTAAAATGGAACAAATCAATAGTTAAAAGCAATGTAGAATCATTGGATTGTTTGGGTTGGAAAAGACCTTTAAGATCATTGAGTCCCAGCATTAACCCAACTGTCCCAGCCCACTGCTAAACTCTGCCCCTGAGCTCCAGATCTCCATGAATCTCAATGAAACATGGCCAGGGATGGCAATTCAGCCCCAACCCTGGGCAGCCTGTTGCAAGGTCTCAGGACCCTTTCCAGGAAGAAGTTTTTCCTCATGTCCAACCTGAACTTCCCCTGGTGCAGCTTGAGGCCATTTCCACTTGTCCTGTCGCTTGTTCCTTGGTAACAACCCCCTCCTTGCTACACTCCCCCTTTCAGGTAGCTGTAGAGACCAATAAGGTCTCCCCTCAACCTCCTTTTCTCCAGACTCACCAACCCCAGCTTCCTCAGTCGCTCCTCACAAGGTTTGTTTTTCAGGCCTTTCCCCAGCTTCACTGCCCTTCTCTGGACCTGCTCCAACACCTCAATATCTTCCTTGAATTGAGGTGCCCTGCACCCAGTACTTGAGGTGAGGCCTTACCAGTGCCCAGTACAGGGGGACAGCCCCTTCCCTACTGCTGCTGGTCACACTATTACTGATACCAGCCAGCCTAGCTCCCAGAACCTTCCTGTAAAGCATTCTGGCATCTGTAGTCGTTTAGTACTAACCTGCTCAGCAAAGAGAGCTCTTCTGGCGGAACGGCCGGAGCCTAGCGTGTTAGCACCGCCGCGTCAGGTGTGTGCTGTGCAGTCGCTGTCAAACTAACTCTTTCTGTGCGTTTTTGGTGCAGACACCTCAGACTGTCGGTGCTGATTCTCTTGCAAGTCATTCCTTACACAAGAGTTTCATTTCTTCGGTGTGTTTGTACACCAGACAAGCTATGCAGTAATAGAAGAAGCGCAGAAGACGCCCTACCTGCGAATGCCCCGTGCTTTTGCGTTGCCTTTCGTTAGGACTCTTGTTAGAGAATTAATAGGGTAATTTATTCCCCTCAGAATGTGTAGCAGAAGGAAGGGCTCTGCCACGTCTTTCCTGTGTTAGCAAGTGGTGCCCAGAACAGCAGATGATGACTGTTGGGTGGATAGTTTAATATACTCCTAAGGAGGCTGAGAAGCTTCGCTGAGGAGTGCGAAATACACGGAAAGCAGCTTATCTGTAATTGAGTGTAAGACGTGGGAATAATACTTAGCATTTCCACCAGGCTTTCTGTTTGAGGATTTTGAAGTGTTTTTGTGATAGATGTCTAATTCATCTTCAGAATAGTCCTTAATGTTTTTATTTTCCCTCTTTGCTCCCTTTTTACATGCAGATGTATTAGATTTTTTTAAATTTCAACTTTTTTTTCTAGGCAAAAAAGTTAGTTCTTTGTCAGATCCTGAAATCCTACACATTTGTAGGATCCCGAATCCTGCTGCTATGGGATTTGCTCACGTATCCTTCTAATGCAGAGCACTAAATACAGAACATATAAAGTATTTCTTGATGAGCACATTCAATGTTAATGGGGAATCCTGTAAGTCGGGTAGGCTGCCTTTGCTTTATTGCAGTTTGAAGAGTGGTGGGAATCTCTCCTCCTTAGTGTACAGCAATGCCCTACACTGGTGGTAGCACACATGGATGAACTTCTGAGTTAAGAGTTCTTGGATTCTGTCTTCTAAGTGAAGCCCTGACCTAAAAGGGAAGTGCATAAATGTTTGCAATGACTGTAGCTGCTGCTAGTGGAAAACATCATCCGAGAATCTGTTACTGGTCCATTAACTAATACAAAAGTCTCCTTTGGGGTTTCCTTGATTAAGTGAAGTCCCATGAGGAAGCACTTGTGAGAGTCTTTCCAGCCTGCATGGTACCTGTTAAATTAGGGGTGGTGACAAACACTGGCAGCACACGGCTGCTTTTACCTCTGGATGATGCCATTAGGAAATGAGGTTATCAACAGTGGAAATCCTTCAGGCTCCTGGTTTGTAATAATCTTCCTACTGACAGATCAGAAGTGGCTAAGATACATAGGAAAGTTCTCAGTGGCAGGATCTATTTTGCATGTCCTGGAGGAGAAAAGCAAATCTCTGTTGCTGGTAGACCAAGCGAGTATGTTGTCATTTGTATCTGCTGTCAGACTGAAGGAGAAAAACGAAGGAATCTATCCAATGGGATGCTTCTAGTTTGCATAGCTGAGAATTCTCTTCCAGCTTCATTTCTACAAGAAGAAATAGGAACTAAACTTAGGAGCTTAGAATAAAATTCTGTTGACTGTAAGTGCTAATTTTTACTTTGAAATCAAACTCTACACACAGTTTTACCTACAGAAAGCCTGACTATAAACCAATTTAATCTAGTTGTAGAGTGGACCTTTAACTTCGGTCAAGAAGCTGACTTTGAGGTGTTGGCTTATAAAAAGTTGCTTAAAGCTGATGTTATCAGCATTGTGGCGTAACAGCAGGTGGTGTTGGTGTCACTGAACAAACTAAAACCAGGCACACATCACTCTTGGTCACATCTGTTTAGAAAAGTCGCCCGTCCGTTGCCCAGCGTGGTTGTGGAGTCTCCTTCACTGGAGATATTAAAGACCCAACTGGATGTGTTCCTGTGTGACTTGGTCTAGGGGATCCTGCTGTTGCAGGGGGATTGGACTAGATGATCTCTCGAGGTCCCTTCCATTCTATGATCTCTAGTTAGTATTTCCACTGTAGAGCACAGCTGAGCTGAGGAAAAACCTGCAATTACAAAAAAAAGTGAAAAAGCCAATATAATTTTTTTAAGGCAATGCAGGGCACTTCCTAGTGATTGAAGTATTTCCAGATTGAGAAGACATAGGAATGTGTCATGATTCCATGCAAAGCTGGAAGAGGGTGTAGAATCATTACCGATTGGAAGGGACCTCGAAAGATCATCTAATCCAACCCCCCTGCAACAGCAGGATCCCCTAGACCAAGTCACCCCAAGTAAAGGGATTGAAGTACTACCACAGCAATACTAATGAATAATGACCAAAGTGAAGATCATGCTCTGAAACAAGGGACGTTGTCCAATGGTTTCATGATGCTTTTATCCTTAATTTAAAAAAGTGTTATATTGAGATCTAGAAAAAAACTTCACCTATTACTTCATGTTTCCTAGATGTAAATTCCTCAAGACAAAATCAGCACTCTCAGTGCATGAATTTCTTTAGAAGTGCAGTAGTGCACTGTTGTGAAGATGATGAAACCCAAATGTAGCTCTTTCAATAACTAAACTATAAAAGGAGGACTGTATGTTGGCAAAAAGACACTGTCATAATCTGTAGGTGCTATAAGGTATTGGACAGGGTTCTTCTGTGCATCGCGTTCTGTAAAAGCTGATGGTGGATCAGCTGGATGAGATGGTTCAGTGTTTCACAGATCCTGATGGCACAGGCACCAACCAATGATTCTGTTAACTTGACTAAGAACAAATCTCTTGAATGGCTGGGAAGTTTTCAGCCCTACTGCAGTTTGGCTGCTGCTTTAGGGACTGAAAATATTTAAGAACAGGCCTTTCATTAGGGTTCAGGCAAGAAAGTCTCTGAAGTCACAGAATCATACAACTGTTGAGGCTGGAAAAGCCCTCTGAGCTCATCCAGCCCAGCCCATCACCTAACATCACCAGGGCTCTAAGGGCCACAGCCAGTCTGTCCTTAACTGTCAGAACAAGAGGACACAGCCTCAAGCTGCGCCAGGGGAAATTTAGGCTTGAGGTGAGGAGAAAGTTCTTCACCGAGAGAGTCATTGGCCACTGGAATGGCCTGCCCAGGGAGGTGGTGGAGTCGCCAACTCTGGAGCTGTTCAAGGCGGGATTGGACGTGGCACTTGGTGCCATGGTCCAGCCTTGAGCTCTGTGGTGACAGGTTGGACTTGATGATCTATGAGGTCTCTTCCAACCTTGATAATACTGTGATACTGTGATAAATGCCTCCAGGGACTGGGACTCCACCCTGGGCAGTCCATTCCAGGGTCTGATCACCCTTTCTGTGAGGAAGGGCTTCCTAACATCCAA
>VXBP01000527.1:236098-282921 GCA_013400115.1 Rhinopomastus cyanomelas
AGATTTAGAGTGGATGTGAGGAGGAAGTTCTTCACCGTGAGAGCCTGGAATGGGTTGCCCAGGGAGGTGGTGGAGTCCCCATCCCTGGAGGTGTTTAAGGCCGGGCTGGATAAGGCTCTGGCCAGCCTGATCTAGTGTGGGGGTGTCCCTGCCCATGGTAGAGGAATTGGAACTGGATGATCCTGTGGTCTCTTCTAACCTAGACTGACTGTGTGACTTGGTCTGGGTGATCCTGCTGTGTCAGGGGGATTGGGCTGGATGATCTTTTGAGGTCCCTTCCAATCTAATGATTCTATGATTCTATGCATTGTAGAGAGGGGGAAAGTCTCTTCTCCAGCCCAAGCAAGTACCTTCCAACTTTGCCGTCTCTGTGATCCAACTCATGAGCCTCATCTAGGCGTGACTGTTTGCTAGCCGTAGTGGGAATGAAAAGTAAGCAGGGCTTTGCAGAGCTTGACTTTTTGCTAATATGTGGTACTGTCACAGAGCCGAGAACCAGCTGGGGGTGTTGCTGTGGTCAGGAGCTTCCTGCACTGGAGATGCTGGGAGGCACTGTGGTTAGTTCATCTGGGCCACCAGCTAGCACCACCCAGGTGTTGGCCTATCAGGTGGGCTGCAGGACAGATCTGGAGGCATGAAAGTGAGAAAACTGGCAGGTCCTGACAAAGACTGTTTATTAGTGAGGTCAGGGACAAGAGCTACAAAGGCAGTGTCTTAGCAGCTCCTACTAGCAGACTGATCCTCATGCCCTAAGCAACAGCCACCGTGTGAAGGAAAGCCCTCCTATTTCCTCTGCCCCAGGTTTTGTTGCTGAAGATGACATTACGTGGTATGGAATAGTTCTTTGGCCAGCTGGACTAAGTGGTCCCAGCTGTGTCCCCTCCAGCCTCCTTGTCAGGTGGAACTGAAGAGGGGCAGGAGTCAAAAACGGAGAACCCTTGATGTTATACCAGTGCAGTTCAGCAACAGCCAGAGCACTGCTGAGGGTCAGTGGTCAGTGGTATTTCAGCCACAAATTCAAAATACCGTGTGTGTGTTGTAGTGAGGTGGAGGTTGGCCTCTTCTCCCTAGGGACTGGCAACAGAACAGGAGGAAATGGGGTCACGTTGTGCCAGGGGAAGTTCAGATTGGATCTTAGGACAACTTTCTTCCCAGAAAGAGTGAGGAGGCCTTGGAACAGGCTGCCCAGGGAGGGGGTGGAGGCACTGTCCCCGGAGGGGTTGAGCAAACGAGCAGACAGGGTGTTTCAGGAGATGGGTTTGTGGTTCAGGGTTGTAGGGTAGGCGGTTGGACTTGATGATCATAGAATCATAGAATGATCTTGAAGGTCTTTTCCAACCTTGATGATTTCTGTGAAGGATGCTAGCTGCACCCCAGCCAGAGCCAGGGCAGTCACTAGCGATGCCACTTTGTTAGTACAGGAGGAAACTTAAGTGGAATCTGTGTAGTGGTTTCCTTCTAACTCTAGGGACTTCCTTCACTTCCCTGTGAAAGAAATTCAGTTGTAGTCAGCGCAGCAGGAAGGAGAGAAGCTTCAGGGAGATCAGACTGAGAGAACATGTAGTTCTGGTAAGGAGAAGTTTCAAAGAGCAAATTAGATTAGATGAGCAAATTTGCTTTTTCTTCACAAATTCTGGTTTTGATTGATTGGGATTGTTTTTAATGATTCTTCATTCAAGGCTTCCATATCATAGTCTTCTCCCTTCCTCCCCTGCCTTGGTATGGCTCAAATGGCTCTGTTTGAAGGTCAGGATGGTATCATTTCATGCAGTGAGATTTTCTTCCTTTGCTGTCCCAGTTCTGGAAATTGCTTGAGTTCTCTTCCCAATGTCACCTGACAGCTCCCCATCTTCTATCTTCTATAAACCATATTAAGTTGTTCTTATTTTTGCTCCACCTTATCTTGAAGCACTTGTTATCTAAATACTGCTTGCGCTGGGCTGATTCAGCGTTGCTGCTGTTCTCTCGCAGTGCTTCACTGCCTCAACTTCTGTGTCCTCCTGTTAGACTAAGCTCATTCAAGTGGCTGTTTGTCCTCCCCAGACAAGGGGGAGGGCCTTATCATCACCACTTCTCTGGTTATAACAACTGGTTGGCCAGCATCGGAACTACGGAAAAGCAGCTTGTTCCTGCTCTGGAGAACAAATCCAATAAATCTGATTTTATTTTACTTTTTAACGCTCAGTGGCTTGAGAATGATTTTAAAATTAGATTTCAAAATGCTTCCTTTGGATAAAGAAAGAAATGCACAGGTCCTTTTGTGCAGATGCCAGACATTCCAGTACCTGAAGGTACCCACAGGAAAGCTGGAGAGGGACAGTTCACAATGGTGTGCAGCAGCAGGATGAGGGGGAGAGGTTTTAAACTAGAGCTGGGGAGATTTAGATCAGATGTTAGGAAAAAGTTTTTGGATCTGAGGATGGGGGATCCTTGTAACAGGCTGTGTAGAGAGGTAGTGGAGGCCCCATCCCTGGTCAGGCTGGAAGGGGCTCTGGGCAATCTGGTCTGGTGAGTGATGTTCCTACTTGTTGTAGGGGGGACTGTACTAGACGACCTTTGGAGGTCCCTTCCAACCCAATACATGCTGTGATTCTGAGGCCATCACCTTTTTCTCCTAAGTGACACTGCAGGTTTCAATGACAGTGACATACTTTGTTACTCCTCAGCGGAGGTGAGGAATCCTAGTAAAGCTAGAAAGGACCAGGAATATGTCTGTGCCATTGTAACTCTGCCTGTTGACTTCCCAGAGGGCTAAGAAGGAATTATTTGAAACCACTTGTGTGAAATAAATGTATTAGTTACACTGTAAAGGAACAGGAGAGTACCTGCAATCATCCGGTCGTACCCTGTATAGGAATTGGAGAGACTCTGGAAGGATCTGGTCAAAAGCTGCTAGTCTCCATTGTTAGGAATTTCTCTTTTTAACAGGATCCAGAGTGTTGTGTTGAACTACAGATCCTCTCAATAAATGATCTTTCATTTAGATGTTTCGACTGATCAGTGGTGCTTGTACAGGTAGTCACAGACATAATCAAAAGAGCCTTTATGAATGAAAAAAACCCTGTAGACTATTATTTGGGAATGAGTTGTGCAACAGGAAGGTGAAGGCTGCAAAAAATGATGGGTTTTTTTTTTTTAGAGTTTAAAATTTCTGAACTATGTGCTAGAAGTTTTGCCTAAGTGAATTATAATTGCCGGGGGGCTGGGTCTATTCAAACTGCTTCTTACGTAGAAAATAAATGTGCTAATGAATAGGAGTGAATAAATATACCAACAAATAGGAGTGAATAAATATACCATCAAATAGGAAGTGTGTTTAGTGGGAAATTTAGTGCAGTTTTGTTATTTCCACGGGAGGAAAAACATGTAGGGTGTTGAATTTTGGAGCCCAGCACTGCCTGCTAGTTTAGAAGCCTGGACTCACACCAGTTGTCTACTGGTGTTGTTTAAGGTGATTAAGCCTTAAAAACTAGGTTGTTGTATCTGTGAGCTATTTGCCCAGCAAGTATAGTAACACCGAGTCCTAGTAACCTTTTATGAAATGTCCATGGAGTTGGAGTAACTCCAGTCCTTCTGAAGCAGCCCTCTAAGGGCTCACCAACTGCTTTTGCAGTTGCGTGTTGCTTTCGATGTCTTGTCCATAAAACCTCTAGCTGTCTAGTTTAGCAAGAGTGTTCTAAAGGGGAATTTTCTTAAGAGGAAACCTTTTTACTAAATTGGGTATTTCTTAAATCTAGTCTTTCTGCACAAGTTCCAAGTTAGTACTTTGAATAGCCAAGAGAGATGAATTGCATCTCTTGCTTGGTGTGTTCTAATGCAGATTTTTCTATGGAGTCACAGAATGGGCTGGGCTGGAAGGAACCTCTGAGATTGTCTAGTTTCAACCTCCTCACCAGGCCAGGTTGCCTAGAGCCCCATCCAGCCTGGCCTTGAACACTTCCAGGGATGGAGCAACCACAACCACCCTGGGCAGTCTGTTGCAATGCCTTAGCACCCTGAATCCATCATGGGTTTTGGTTTTGTTTTTTGAATAGCTTTTTGAACACGGATATGATCATTTTCTAGAGAAGCAATCAGACAACTGTAGCTGAGTACTTCAACTCAGCAAAATGTGAGGGTGTTTTTGAAAAACAGCCTGCTGGTTACCTGCAGTATCATTGAAATGGCCATCAGCTGGAAAATCTAGAAGCAGCTGAGTACCTATGGGATGTCTTGTAGCACCGTGCGCTTCATGACTATTTTGGGTGGATTGAACTGATTCTGTGTCTGGAGCTGTGCCTATTGCCTGGTAACCCTGACGCTCATGGCAATTCAACTTGGTGAATGAGACCAAACGATAATGACCTGCAAAACAAAGATTTCACTTTCAACATTTACATCAACCAATGGCATCAAGAGACGTGTGGGCAGCAGAGCAAGAGGGGGGATTGTCCCCCTGTACTCTTGCTCCACCCCAAATCGTGCAACCAGTCCTGCTGTTGCAAACATCAGAAAGACTTGGAACTATTAGAGCGAGCCCAGAGGATGTCACTGAGATGATCCATGGGCTGGAGACCCTTTCCTATGAGGATAGGCTGAGGGAGCTGAGGTTGTTCAGCTTAGGGAAGCGAAGACTCCAGGAGGACCTCAGAGCTGCCTTCCTGTACCTGAAGGGAACTTACGGTAGAACTGCAGAGGCATTTTTCCCAAGAGGACCTCGCAACAGGACAAGGGGAAATGGTTTGAAACTGAAGGAGAGCAGGTTCAGACTGGATCTGAGGAAGATTCTTCCGTGCAAGGCTGTGGAGACTCTGAAATTGAATGCCCAGAGAGGCTGTGGCCCCTCACTCCCTGGAGGTGTTCAAGGCCAGCCTGGATAAGACCTTGAGCAACCAAATCTGATTGAGAGGTGTCAATGCTGGTGGCAGGACATTGGAGTAGATGACCTCTGAGGTCCCTTCCAACATGAGCCAGTCTGTGACTGCACGAAAAGTTTGTTTCCTGAACTGGTACGGTGTGGGATGAACGAGCACTGCATCTCACATGTCAGAGAAGGAGCAGGGATGTGCCGGGGGAAAAGGAAGGGGGAGGAGGAGGGAACCTGGTAGTCTGGCATGAGCACTTTTGATTTTCTTAGGATGCTGCTAAAGATCTAGGCATTTTGGTTCAGACATTCAGACCACTGAATTACACGTGTAGTGAAAAAAAAAAACCCTAAGTGCCGTTGCCAGATAAATCAAATGAACATGATTTTATGATAAAAATGAGCTTTGATGAAGCATAGAAAATGTGAGGCTCAGTGCGTGACAGGGTGTTTAGCCTGCTGAAGCAGTTGAGAATGTGAATGTTCATATCTAAAGCTGAGCCTGGAAGTCTGGCAGGCGATGGCAGGGCAGAATAAATCTTCCTTTTATAGGATGCGAAATGACTGGAAGACTTCAGTGGGTCAATCAGAAAACCTGCTCTGGCCAAAGGATTACTTACCTGTGATCTCCATCCCCGTGGGCAGGAGCTGGGGATGCAGAGTGATTACAGCAGATGCTAATATTTGCATTTGTAAAGCTGAGGCCTGTACCTGAACACCTCCAAGTTGTCCTGTAGGATAGATGTGCACTGAAATAGCAAGGAAACCTTTATTGTCTCAAGTGTGGCAGTTCCTCTGGAAAAATCTGTCGGCATTTATTAAAGCCTGGCTCTGGCTTAATGCAGATTTTTTAATTGCCATAACTTCTCTCTGTGATTTGAGCAGAGAAAAGTGGAAGGAAGAAGGTGCAGGATGTTGTTATCAGCATGGCCAAAGGCTGCTGCTTTTAAATTTAGAATTCTGTTGTTTAACAGAATTACCCTTGACACACGTGGCCTCCAGAAGAGGTCTTGACAGCAAGGGCAGGGCAGTGTTGTCAGCTGGCAGCCTGGAGCAGGATCTGAAAAGGTCTGCAGTTGTCACTTCTAGCCGAGCAGATGGCCTCTGGCATTCCCAGTGTTGCCCTGCTCTGCCGAAGAGAGTGGGAGTGGCAGCATTGAAAGTCAGTCTGCCTGTGGTGGCCTTCAAAGTAGAGCTTCAAGGTGGTGGTTTTAAAGGCTACTGGACCTGCTGGGGTGGCAGTGGTTCCTCAGCAGACCTGTGGAGCTGGGTGCCTTGGCCATGCTGTGCAATTCAAGAGGGGCAGGCAAGCTCCCGGCCATGTGCCTGGACTATCCCCAGACAGGACAGTTAGGGGTAGGCAGACAGGATCAGGTGTCCTTGTGTTGACCTGCTGCCCGGCATCTGATGTGGATGTCATCTGCTCCCCGAAGTGCTTTCCCAAAACAGGGTTCCTTGGCAGTGCCCTCTACGCAGAGCGTGGTTTGTAGTGATGGTTTTCATCCCTGACCCCTGCCATGGCAACCCAGCGCAGCGAACTGACCAGATCGCATTGCGTGACCAGCGTATCCTGTGATGGCGCTTCTCCACGGCACTGTAACTGGCACGCTGGGTGACTGAACCTTCCCGCTCTTTTTTGCCCCCCTTCCCGCTCTTTTTTGCCCCCCCTCCCGCTCTTTTTTGCCCCCCTTCCCGCTCTTTTTTGCCCCCCTTCCCGCTCTTTTTTGCCCCCCTTCCCGCTCTTTTTTGCCCCCCTTCCCGCTCTTTTTTGCCCCCCTTCCCGCTCTTTTTTGCCCCCCTTCCCGCTCTTTTTTGCCCCCCTTCCCGCTCTTTTTTGCCCNCCCCTTCCCGCTCTCTTTGCCCCCCTTCCCGCTCTTTTTTCTTTCCCTCTTTTCTCCTAACTGTTTTTGTTACTTTTTATTAATAAACCTTGTTCTTTTTCTTTACTATAAACCTGGCCTTCGTTTTTTGCATCTTTACCCTGGGAAATAAAAATCGTGACATATGTTTAGTTGGAAGAGTTTTGGGTTATTTTTGCAAAATGACATGAAAGTAGCCACCGATACATTTATATTCCTAGACGATTGTATCATAAAAACGTCAAAACCTTTCCTAGGTGTTCTGCCTGCCCACTGTTATTAGCTGGGTTTGAACCAGCTAGTTTTATGCAAAAAAAGCTTTATTCAAAATCTAAAAACTGTTGAACTCAATTTTGACCTTAAAAATGTCTGTTTTAGGAGAATAAACTTCTTTAAACATAGAATCATGGAATCATTAGGGATTGGAAGGGACCTTGAAAGATTATCTCATCCAATCCCCCTGCCACAGCAGGACCACCTAGACCAAGTCGCACGGGAACACACCCAGGCGGGCTTTAAACATCTCCAGTGAATAAACATGTTTCTGCCCTCATTTTCAGAGGTGTTTGCTTAAGGGGAACAAAATCTTACTTGAATTGATACATAAAACAGTAAATACTCTACCTAAAAGTGAATTATTTTTGAGTGTGTCTTAACCATAAACACGCAGCTAAAGGCAGAGGAGGATGGGACACATGTGGAGTTCTTGCTGTAGCCATCCCACTGCCTCTGGCAAAGAGTGCCGGTGTTTTTCTTTATTGCGTGTTTCATAGTCCTAATGCATACAGCATGGATTTAATTATGCACTGAATTAAAGATGTTTAATATTGGGAATATTCTCAAGTCAGTATTTGCTGTGGCTTCTTGCTAAATCGTCATTATAATCCTGCTTTCATTTCCCTACAGATGATGAAACATGCCTGGGATAATTATAAGCGTTACGCATGGGGATTAAATGAGCTGAAACCCATATCTAAGAAAGGACATTCGAGCAATTTATTTGGTGAGTAGAGCGTGTTTTGGAGCTTAGTGACGTTAGCGTAACACAGGAAATCAACTGAGAAGCTGCTAGGTGATAAACGCTGCCTTTCGACCATCTGTCCTGCGGTGTGGCGGTTCTTCCTCACGTCCCGTGTAGAAAACAGCAGTAAATACAGGTGGTACTGTCTGTGAGCCTTGTAGATTCCCTTCAGAATGAGAACCAAGGAGGTGTGTCATTGCTGCCTGGTGGAGGTGACAGAGTCATTGTGGCTGGAAGGGGCCTCCAGGATCAGCAAGTCTAGCCCTCATCCCCATCGTCTTTCTCACCACTAGACCACAGCCTCAAGTGCTCTAGCTCCTCATCTTTTAAACACCTCCAGGGATAGTTCTGTTGCTCTTCCTTCAGCTTTTCCCATGACCTGGAACTCACTGACACCACATTCAATAACCAGGAAACAAAACGTGCAAAAGGTAGTCTCAACAGTACTGAAGGTGGGTGGAAACATCTGCAGCTCTCAGGAATTCATTTCCATTATTTAAAAAACCAGCTTGTCAGTCTGTGTGTGTCAGGGTTCCTGATCAGATTGTCAGTACTACAGTCTCTTTGCTCTAAGTGTTGCACAGGAGATGCTCAAATAGTTCCCAACCTGCTACCAGTGTAGAACTGACAGGGGCCTGAAAAGTTTTGGGAGGAGGACTTCACCAAAGGGAAAGTCATGCTTGACCAGCCTGATAGTCTTTTATGAGGGTGTAACCAGGTGGATGGATGAGGGCAGAGCCGTGGATGTCATCTATCTTGACTTAAGAAAGGCATTTGACACGGTCTCTCACAGCATCCTTGCAGCCAAACTGAGGCAGTGTGGCCTGGATTTTCAGGTAGCGAGGTGGATTGTAAACTGGCTACAGGGTAGAAGTCAGAGAGTGGTGGTCAATGGGACAGAGTCTAGTTGGAGGCCTGTATCTAGTGGAGTGCCCCAGGGGTCGGTGCTGGGACCGGTCCTGTTCAATCTATTCATTGATGACNGAGGTGGAACACCTCCCTTACGAGAAGAGGCTGAGGGAGCTGGGTCTCTTGAGCTTGGAGAAGAGGCAACTGAGGGGTGACCTCATTAATGTCTACAAATATGTGAAGGGTGGGTGTCAGGAGGATGGAGCTGGGCTGTTCTCAGTGTCATGTAGTGATAGGACGAGCGGCAATGAGTGTCAGCTGGAACATAGGAATTTCCACATCAATATGAGAAGGAACTTCTTCCCAGTGAGGGTGACAGAGCACTGGAACAGGCTGCCCAGGGGGGTTGTGGAGTCTCCTTCACTGGAGATGTTCAAGGCCCGTCTGGATGTGTTCCTGTGTGACTTGGTTCAGGTGATCCTGCTGTGTCAGGCGGTTTGGACTAGATGATCTTTCGAGGTCCCTTCCAATCCCTAATGATTCTGTTATTCCGTGTTTCTGTGTGATTCAGTTCTGGGCCCCGCACTTCAAGAAAGATATTGAGGGGATAAACCAGGTTCAGAGGAGCAACGAGGCTGTAGAAGGGACTGGGAGGAAAAATCTGATCGGGAGAGGCTGAGGGAGCTGGGGGTATTTAGCCTGGAGAAAAGAAGACTCAGGAGACACCTTCTCCCTCTCTACAATTCCCTGAAGGAAAGTTGTAGTCAGGTAGGGGTTGAGCTCTTTTTCCCAGGCAACCAGCTCCACAACCAGATGGCAGGGCCTGAATCTGCCAGGGGAGGGTTAGGTTGGATGCTAGGAAGCCCTGCCTCACAGAAAGGGTGGTCAGAGCCTGGAATGGACTGCCCAGGGCAGTCCCCATCCCTGGAGGTGTTGAAGGACAGCCTGGCTGTGGCCCTTAGTGCCCTGGTCTGGCCGCTGTGGTCATGTTAGTTGATGGGCTGGGCAGGATGAGCTCAGAGGGCTTTTCCAACCTCAATAATACCAGCACCGATAAAGTGCGAGCATCTCCTAAAACAGCCGAAGCAGAGCACTTAGAAACCTGAGCTGCAGTTGGAAGTTGCTAGGAGACAGCAGTTGTGATTACAAAAACAATTTTAAAACCACGACATCTCCATTGGTCTTGCTGCAATTTGTCCACCCAAGGTGGCAGAAAAGGTGTCACTGGGCAATTATTGTGTAGTTGGACTTTAAACATCAACTGGGATCTTGAAGCCAGAGTAGTTTGGGTGACCCTCAGGGTTAAGTCAGCCTTCTGTTTGCTTCTAGTGTGTTTAATGTTATATTTGAAGAACTAGTTAATGCAATTCTGTTTTCTTGTTTTTCTTGGAGGACAACAAAATGGTACATGCTGTCTTGAAAATTAAAATGCTTGATGTAGTCTCATTGGAAAACAGAAGTTGTATGAAAGTTTATCAGGGTTGAGTTCTTGGTCTCGCATGGACTTGTGGAAAAAGCTGTAGATGTATCGACTTGTGAAATTCTTCATCCAGGCTTCTGTGGACATTGCACAAGTAACTGCAGGCACTGTTCAGTGTGAAACAGGATGAGCGTTGAGTTTGAAAATAAAGCTGCTTTTAAAGAAGTAAGAGCCAGAGTCAGTCTAAATGCAGGTGACTTTCTCCTCACGGTCCTCTAGTGTAAGGCCTTTCTGCTGAGGAGATTTCCTTAGCAGCATCTTCACTCCTATTGATCTTGGTAGCAAATCCAAATGGGCATTAGGTCTCTTTCTGCTGAATTGCCCTAGAGAATGCTGAAGGGCCAGTCTGCCAGCAGCTCCATCTTTTAAGATACCCTGCCTTGAAACCATCATGTCCATCACAGATCTCAGTCTGTGTGCGTGTGCGCTCAGGCTGTTAGACCTCATCTGCACATTCATGTTGGAGTCAAGCCTGCAAGGATTTATCCTGAGTTGAAATTAACAACTTTGTATAGTTAGTGTGTTAATGGGCCAAAAGAAAAACAAACCAAGGAGGGTGTCAGACCCTGATTAACAACAGGGGAGCTGGCTCACACAGTTGTCAGGGGGAAGGCAGGAGAGGCCCTGCTCCTGGCACTGAGCGCTGTGCTCTGTATTGAGAAGGGAACAGGCATGTCCTGAGGCACCACTGTTCTATTTGCTCGTGTGCTGGCAACACAGTGAGTTGCCATCTCTCAAGAATTTAGTCACCAGTATTTTGTCTAAGTCCCCAAGAATAAAGTCTCCCACATCAGTAGAGGTGAAGAAAATGCCCCGGCAGTAAGACAGATAAAAGGAGGGATTCACACAGAGGAGTGATTAGCCCTTCCTGGTGAGACCTCCATGTCACCCTCATATATCCTACCTATGAGGGGTGATTAGCCCTTCCTGGTGAGACCTCCATGTCACCCTCATATATCCTACCTATGAGGGGTGATTAGCCCTTCCTGGTGAGACCTCCATGTCACTCTCATATATCCTACCTTTGAGGAGTGATTAGCCCTTCTGGTGAGACCTCCATGTCACTCTCATATATCCTACCTTTGAGTGGTGATTAGCCCTTCCTGGTGAGACCTCCATGTCACCCTCATATATCCTACCTATGAGGGGTGATTAGCCCTTCCTGGTGAGACCTCCATGTCACCCTCATATATCCTACCTTTGAGGGGTGATTAGCCCTTCCTGGTGAGACCTCCATGTCACTCTCATATATCCTACCTTTGAGGGGTGATTAGCCCATCCTGGTGAGACCTCCATGTCACTCTCATATATCCTACCTTTGAGGGGTGATTAGCCCATCCTGGTGAGACCTTCATGTCACCCTCATATATCCTACCTTTGAGGGGTGATTAGCCCATCCTGGTGAGACCTCCATGTCACTCTCATATATCCCACCTATCTCCAGTTTGATAGGATCATTTTTTCTCGCTGGTGTCGGTTTTTCAAAATCACAAGTTTCCGATTGTCTTCCTAGCAGTGAAATCCAGCTTATTTCACTAGCCAGCTGATTTGGCAATTCCTTGATGCTGTTCTGGCACTTGGAATGTTTGGGGGGTGGAGGCTGTAAGTGCCTCACTGTGGGAAGCGGCAGGTTCCACGGCTGCGATTCACAGGTGCTTAGTGTCATGTAGGTTGCAGGTGTCCCAGGTCCTGTGACCAGAAGAGGACAGCTGTTCTGAAATGCTTTGAAATTCAGCTTGAAAGCCGAGTGTTGCAAGTATAGATGCTTCTGTCCTGTCTAGCACAATAAAGTGTTTTGTAGATTATAGCAAGGGTTGTATTTTGAAGGAAAGACACAGCCATCACCACGTGCTGCTCTGGAACACAGAATAAGGTGGGCCTTTGAGAAGGGTGATTGCATCTAGGTGTGGCTGTTAGGCAATATCATCATCAATTTGGCAAACTGTTTAGGCTAGAGAAGAGGGATATGGCCAGTGGGAGAAAGATTGATGATGATGAGAAAGAGAATAGAGATGACCGGTCATTGAGATCTCGGGAGGAGATAAAAACCATCCTTCTTTAGTGCCTTGTACAAGTTAAGGGTAGTAGAACTCTTCAGCAGCTGATGACTTCTTGCTGAGATTTGAAATGACATTTTATTTGCCCTGAATCCAGGCCACAAACCCAGCTTGTGAAGACAAGGACCTGTCTTGATCTTGCTGGTATACTGTGAGCCGTGTGTGTGGAGGGCATATTGGCTCAGCTGAGGAGGCCTGTAGTCTGTCAGATTGTGGACATGGCCATGGTATGAGCAGAAGCTGGTATTCCTGAGCAACTTGACAGATGCTTCAGCCTTTCTCTTAATGTGAATTACTCCTGTTTCAAGTCAAAGCCATGGACTTGACTCTAACCCTTGCAAACTCTTCAGTACTTCCAATGTTTCGATTTCCTTTTTATTTGCCCCTTTAGCGTTTGTTGTGTCTTGGCAAGGGTCTAATGTTACTGTGGGTTTGTGTGGTATACTCCAACTACAAAGTTCAGTTAAAATAACAACTGCTGGAAAGTGCAGAAGTGCAACATCATCAGCTGTTGTTTCTGTAACAGTCTTGTTAGTTTAATTCAGTGTGCAGTGAAATGGAATCATCAAATTACAGAAAGGTTAGAGTTGGAAGGGGCTTTAAAGATCATCAAGTTCCAACCCCCCTGCATTGGCAGAGACACCTCCCACTAGATCAGGTTGCTCAGAGTCCTACCCAGCCTGGCCTTGAACGCTTCCAGGGATGGAGAAGCCACAACTTCTCTGTGCAACCTCTTCCAGTGTCTTGCTGCCCTCACACTAAAGAACTTCTCCCTAATCTCCAACCTGAACCTCTCCTCTTTCAATTTAAACCCATTATCTCTTGTCCTCTCACCCCCTGCCCTTATAAAAAGACCATTATAGGTTGAGGACTGACCTGTTGAAGAGCAGTATAGGAGAAAGGGACGTGGGGTCTTGGTGGACAGCAGGATGACTATGAGCCAGCAATGTGGCCAAGAAGGCCGATGACATCCTGGAGTGGATCCAAAGAGGAGTGGTTGACAGATAGAGGTTCTCCTCCCCCTGTACTCTGCACTGAGACTGTATCTGGAATATTGTGTGCAGTTCTGGGTCCCTCAGTTCAAGGACACAGAACTGATGGAGAGAGTGGAGTGCAGAGCCACGGAGATAAAGAAGTGAAATATCTCCCTGATGAGGAAAGGCTGAGACAGCTGGGTCTCTTCAGCTTGGAGAAAAGGGAGACTGAATGGTGACCTCTTTAAAGTTTCTAAATATGTGAAGGGTGGGTGTTAGGAGGATGGAGCCAGGCTCTTCTCAATGTCACCTAGTGATAGGACAAAGGGCAATTGGTGTAAGCTGGAACACGGGTGGTCCCACACAAATATGAGGAGGAACTTCTTCACAATGAGGGTGATGGAGCAGGCTGCCCTGGGGGTTGGTGAAGTCTTTTTCTCTGGAGATGTTTAAAACCCACCTGGATTTGTTCCTGTGCAACGTGGTCTAGGTGACCCTGCTGCGGAAGGGAGATTGGACTAGATGATCTTTGGAGGTCCCTTCCAATCCCTCGTGTTCTGTGATTCTGTGATTTTCCAACCTAAACAATGCCATGGATCTTTGATCTGTTAGCATCATGTTTGCACCTGAGCAGAACAAGACCTATCGGCTGTGCTGGTAGGATTTGTACTGTGATTCATTCTCTTTCTCTGCTCATACTTGGTAGAAGGCAAGCCCTGAGCGTGTGCTGTTAATTTTTAGTATTTTATCCTTCAGAGTCTCAGATTACTGTTAACAGTGTTCACTGAAATAGAGCTTTGTGTATCTACCCTCCTGGTGTGCATGTGGCAAAACCACAATGGGGGGACCTTATTGCTCTCTACAACTACATGAAAGGCCATTGTAGAGAGGTGGGGGTTAGCCTGTTCTCCCTGGTGTCCAGTGATAGGACAAGGGGAAATGGCCTGAAGGTGTATCGGGGGAGGTTCAGGTTGGATGTCAGGAGGAATTTCTTTCATGAAAGGGTTATCAGGCACTGGAACATCCTGCCCAGGGAGGAACTTGAGTTCCCCTCCCATGGACATGTTTAAGAGCGGGATATGTGTTGCACTGGGGGACATGGTTTAGTGGTGTGTTTAGGGCTGGGAAAAGGCTGGGCTTAGTGATGCTGAAGGTCTCTGCCTGACGAAACTGTTCTTTTATTCTAGGATTCTATATTGCCTGTTTTTCCTTTTATGCAGCCCCAGCCTCTTGCCTCTAGCCCGGCAGCTGTTCCTCTCCAAACCTTCTCTACTAATTCTAACACTAATCAGCATTCCTGCACTAGCACAGAGGTTTTTCTAGAAGTGAAGGAAATGTTACTAAAGGGCTTTTACAATTACCTAGGACTGTATTCCATGTGCAGGATTGCCAGTTTAAGGGTGTTGTAACGTGTGAGTGCAGTGTAATTATTCTCTGTGAGGTGAAAAGTGAGGGATTAATAAACACCCACAGTCTGCACAGGCAAAGTGCTTTCCTCCCTCTTTGGACTGTTTTTTGTAGTTTCTTGTGTAGAGTAGTGAAATGTGTTAAGGTTTGTAAAGGCCTTCAGGATTCAAGGATGTCTTGCAGTGTACAATAACTATTTTAAAACCATTGGGTTACTAACACAGCTCTAGAAAATTAACTGTACCTGGATTTCAATATATGGTCATTTAAAGTTAAAAGCTCTGATGTCACCTTCCTCTCTCCCACCTCCTTTTAATTGTCTTCACTGTTGCTGCTGGATTCCTTGCAAGGTTGGGTTTCAGCCTGTGGTCTCAGTTTTGGAAGTTAGCCTGACGTATTTCTCCACTAACGTAACGGAAACCTCCAGGGAAGACGGCACGGGCAGATCTGTGAATGCGAGGCACGGCACAGTGCTTGTGAGGGGAGGGCACACTGCATAGCTGCTCTTTTCTCTGGTAGCTCCGTCAGCGTGAAGACAAGTTCATTGTCTTCAGATTTCCAGACATCCATTTTCCAGGGTCACAGACTGACTTGGATTAAGAACTGGCTGTATAACAGAGGCCAAAGAGTGCTGAGTAATGGTGCAGAGTTCAGCTGGAGCCTTGTAACCGATGGTGTCCCCCAGGGATCTTTGCTGGGTCTGGCTTTGTTCAATATCTTTATTAATGATCTTAATGATGGGATGGAGTGTCTCCTCAGCAAGTTTGCTGATGACACTAAGCTGGGTGGTCTGATTCACCTGATAGCTGTGCAGCCATTCAGGAAGACACAGACTGGACGGCTGGGCTAAGAGCACTTCAATGAGGTTTAGTAAGTGCAGATACTTCACCTGGGAAGGAGTAATGAGAAGCATCAATACAGTCTGGGCGACGATCTACTGGAGAGCACCTCCGTGGAGAGGGACCTTGGAGTTCTTGTGGATAACAAGTTCTCCATGGAATAGCACTGTGCTCTTGTGGCCAGGAAGGCCAGTGGAATCCAGGGACTGATCAAGACGAGTGTGTCCAGTAGATCAAGGGTGGTTCTCCCTCTCTGCTCTGCCCTAGTGAGGCTGTGTCTGGAATATTGTGTCCAGTTCTGGGCTCCCTGGTTCAGCAGGAACAGAGATCTGATTGAGAGAGTCCAACTGAAGGGCCACATGGATGAATAGGTGACTGGAGCACTGACCTTGTGAGGAGAGATTGAGAGACCTGGGACTTTTCAGCATGGAGAGGAGAAGGTTACAAGGGGACTTAATCACTGTCTACAAATCCATGAGGGCTAGGTGTCAAGAGTAAACAGACAATCTCTTTTAATTTGTGGCCTGTGATAGGACAAGGGACAGTTGGAGCACTGGAAGTTCCAGCTCAACGTAAGAAAAAATTTCTTTACTGTAAAGGTAACAGAGCATGAGAAGGGGCTGCCCAGGGAGGTTGTGGACTCTCCTTCTCTGGAGACTTTAAAGACCCATCTGGATTTGTTTCTGTGAATCCTGTTTTAGGATCTATGATCCTGCTTGAGCAGGACTTGGTGGACTTGGACTTGATCTCTGGAGGTCCTTTCCAACCCCTAATGATCTGTGTGTCTGTGTATTAGTGGCCTCTTGCCGGGATCCACTGACACTGAGACCATGCCCTCCAATTACCACAGGGCTGGCAAATCAAGTGATCAGAGTGACAGTTTGGCAGCACTAACCAGTTACTTCAAGTAGCTGCATCAGTGGCAAACCGTAAGCAGTTCTCTAGACCCAGAAAGATTCTTCCACAAAGGAGAACTGGCCTGTGAAATAGCAACGAGGTCTAACACACCTGAATTCAAGGGGCAAACAGTGACGGAGGAAATGCGGTTCTAATGCACGGAACTGGCAGACTCAAAGTAAGTAGTTGTAGTGGCAGAGGGGTAGTATAGTTGTGCTATGGGTCCTTATCTGGAGCTCCACATGCCCCATCTGGGTCACCACCAACGCCACGGGCCAGAGACTCCAACTGTATTTCAAAGATGATCTTTTGGCTAAAGCATCAGACACAAAGGAAGGATTTAACAAACCCATTGACGAATCTGCAGATAGTGAAACAACTGACTTAGTGTGGAGAAGAAAGGCACCAAGACATTTTGATTCACTCCCCCCACCACGTATCAGAGAAAAACCCCACACAAGATACAGACATAGACAGACTGAGTTTGGTCAGACTGCTCCTGCACCAAACTGAGATAAAATGTCCAGAACATCTTAATAGCAGAAGCTGCCGCTTCTCTCTGAAGTCATGGCTGTTGTCCAGCTTCAATCTCGATCCTCATAAATCTTCACAGTTCAGAATTCTGTCAGTCTCTCCAGGTCCAGACAAGTCTTCTCACTTACCATAAATTTTCTTTACCTTGAGGAGTGATAACACTCGGAAGCAATTCTCTCCCAGCAGCAGCGACGCAGCTCCCAACAGTCCAATACGGAGAGAAACAAAGAAGGAAGTTGCTGATGGGGGAGAAGGGGGGGGGCAGATACTTGTCTTTTCAGTTTTTTAAACCCAATCTTTAAACGTTTCTGCAGAAAACACACAAATTGAACTGACAGATTCTATTCAGCTTTTAAAGCAGAACAGTAGTCAAGGTTGAAAACTTCTCAGTACAACATAAGGAGGCCCCTAAAAAGTGATGTAGATGAGATGGGCACAGATTTATTGTTCCTTGTGGGTAAGGGTACTCTTTGTGAAGGGCAGAGGTATGAAACCCAGAGGTGGCACATTCAAGCAAACAAGTGAAGGGGTGCATAACATATAGGTGAGATGCAGTAGAGCCAGAAGCATGGTGGGTGCTAAAGGTTTCCACGGAAAGCAAAGAGCTGAGCGGTGGGGGAAGAATCTATTGAGCTCTATTACAAAGACACTCAAAATGCTCAAAAATGCACAGAGTAAAAGCTACTGGAGATTAGAAGAGTACTCTAGAAATCACACAGCATTATTTTGTGTTGCACACATGAAAAAGTGAGTCTGAAAAAAACTGTAAGTGTTTTCATTTTTCCTACTGTTGCAGTTTGAGAACTGCCAGAATTTTGAGAGTTGCTTTCATGAAGAAGAAAAGTTGTGTTGTTTTCAGGGGGGACCCTTCCCTTAGTTGCTTGTCCTGGGGGAGGTGCCCTGGAGCCTTCCCCAGACAGGTCTGTCCTGGGGGACCTGTCCCTGGTTGCACAGGTCCCAGGACCCTTCCCTGGTGCCGCTGCTGCTCGCTGCCACACTGTGCTTGGACTGGCGAAGCAAGACTGGTGCAGATTTGCCATCACGACCCCTCCACCATGGACAGCCTTCAGCATTGGTGAGCTGGGCTACTCCTCTTCCCCCTGGAGCTGAGACAGGAGAGGGAGAGGAGAGGATCTTTGGAAGACCCTCTTGGCCACGTGTGGAGTGTGGGAGGGTGCGGCCCTGCTGATGCAGCCATGCGGTCGGTCTCCATCTTGGATCCTGCACGTGGCTGGGCCGCCACAATTTTGGAAAGACTGATCAGCAGGAGGAGAGGCTGTTTGTCATTTCTGCCACTGAGAAAAGACTGCTTTGCTTTCCTTTCTTTCATCTTGAATTGTGGTCCTGAACCCACCACACCTACTGTTACCTACTCTTGACCAAAATGCAAACATGACTGGCACTGGAGGCTTATCAGTACATGAGTACAGTGCAGTTTTGGCACAGCGTGCTTTCATAATCATTGCTGACGCTAAACATTGCTAACCATGTCAGAGAGGAACTTTATCAGTAACTTTTGTTAAAGAAAATGACTGGTTTAAAATCTGAGTCAGCTTTTTAAATTGTGCTTGGGAAATCTTACAGCTCTAATTAAAATGATGGAAACTGGTGGACTGCGTAGACCCAGGCTTACTTCAGAGTTTGTCTTCGCTTCCAAACTTGTTGTATGTTTTGTCTCAGTTTCCTTTCATTCAGAATAAGACAATCAGAAAAAGAAAAGTGACTGAATTTGAGAAAATTGAGGGGCTATTCTGTTAGAGACAGTGGATTAGGACACGTTTGCAGCGTTCCTCTGTGTCGTCATAGCGTCACAGAATGTCAGGGGTTGGAAGGGACCTTTAGAGATCATAAAGTCCAGCTCCCCTGCCCCAGCAGGATCCCCTAGGTCAGGTCACACAGGCCTGCATCCAGGAGGAGTCTGAAAGGTTTTAGACAGGAGATTCCACAACCTCTCTGGGCAGCCTGTGCCGGGTCTTTATTACCCTCACAGTTGTGGTGGGTTCAAGGCCACAAGTAAACAGAAGGAAAAGCAGCTAGGTCTCAATGAGGTCTCAGATAGAATTCACCAGACAATTGGCAGCTTTGGCAAAATGAAAGAGGTTTATTAAATCTGTAACTCTATACAGAAAGAAGAAAAAGGTTAAGCAAGTTAGTGCACACAAACCAGAAACTCTGTCACTATGCCATCACGTATTCTGAGAAACATGCAGTAAAAGTTTGCTACCGTGTGGGTCTTTGCGTTTTTACACGAGAGGACTGGGAAAAGCATGTCAGTCAAGCAGAGAGGGGCACAACTACTCTCTCTTCTTTCATTCTGAGAGGCTTGTCAGGTCCACAGTCTGCAGACATCGAACCCTTGGCTGTTCCAGACTGGCAAACTCTTCAATTCTTCAGCATAGCTTGTCCAGCAAAACGCTGATCAGACAAGCCTGATTCATCAGAGCCTGAATAGTGCAGGAAACATGCCTTTTAGGAAAACTCAGTCTCTCTTCTTACCAAAGGTTTGAGGGTTCTCGAGTCCTTGTGCTTCTTTCAAAACAGGCAGTTCAGCTAAGCACAAAGGAATTCTCAGATGCCTCTACCAAGAGTTTTTCTCTCCCTAATAATTGAGCATCCCCAGCTTTTCTCAGCGGCAGAAATGACAGTTTCTCCTGCTAATCAGTGGCTCAAAACGATGGTGGCTGCATGACTGGACACATGGCCAGACATGTGGCAAGCACACCATTGCAGCAACTGCATGGCCAAGTCAGTGGGGCCTCCCTCTTGCCACAAAAGCAGCCGAGAGAGTTCCATTTCCCTCCTGGCTCTCTCTGTCTTTGTCTCTCTCCCATCCTTCCGCTTCAGTTACAGGGGAAAGGGGAGTATATTTCAGCTCACCGTGGGTTGCTGGATGCAGCTCTGGCTTGTTCCATGCAGGGAGGAATCAGCACTGGATGGTTCTTGCTGCCCCTGTCTGCTTTCAGAAGGCTGTTACAGAAGCTGGTCCATAGCTCTGCCAACAGTGGGGCCTGGGACCCTCCCGAAGGGCAAGGGGGCCGTGGTAGCATGCTGGAGAAAATAACAGTCCTGCTGCGTCCTGCCCTGTCTTGTCCTGTGCTCCCCCCACCACCACCCGGAAGCAGGGATGGGGGGACACAGCCTCTCCAGAACGATGTGCTGGAGCAGCTGTCTGAGAAAAGGGGGGTGGATAGATCAGTCAGCCCTCTCTTGTAGTCTAATCTTTTGCCCACCCCTCTCAGGACAGGTCACTGTAAGAATCCTCTCACAAGGAAATGCACATTTTTCTTCATAAAAGCACAACTCTGTAGAGCCAAAAATCTGGGCAATTTTCAAACCATAACAGCAGTAAAGAAGTTTCTCCTTATGTTGTGGTGGAACCTTCTGTCATCTTGCTCATCCATGTTATTCCTTGCCCTAACACTGGGCTGATTCGCTCTGTGCACATTTGCTTTTGCTGCCTCAGTGCTGTCTTGTGCAGTGCCAGGAAAGTTATTCTTCAGACCCCAAAGAAGGGTTTTTTTAAGGCCCCTTCTTAAAGGGCTTTAAGAAGTAAAACAATAGATTACAAAAAGAATAAAAGCTTGATTAAAGGTGAAAAACATAAGAAAAAATAAGAGCTGGACCCATCAAGTACCTCTTAGAGTTTATATGTTATTGAGTTTAAAAACAAGTGACTTTTTTTTTCCCTCTGAACTGGAATAAACAGTCTTTTCTCAATTTGTTGAGATTTCTTGGCTCTTATGAATTATGTTTTATGGTGAACTTTGCCATCAGCGTTTAGAAATGCAAACTCGTGGCTGAAAATGCGGCGCCTCACAACCACTCTTCAAGGCTCCATTACTGGGAGAAATTCTTCAGTGTTGCAGTGTGGGGCTGTGGCATGGGAACCCAGGCAAAGGCTGGGAACCACAGGTTGCCCACTGCAATGCTTATGCACAAAATTCCTAGTAATAATTTGATCACAGAATCACAGAACGTTAGGGATTGGAAGAGACCACGGAAGATCATGTAGTGATGTTGAACTTAGAAATAATGTGAATTAAGTAGCTTTAACTAGAAAAGCCTTCCATTTAAAAGTAAATCCCCGGCTCTTCATGTATTTCAGGTAACATTCAAGGAGCAACAATAGTGGATGCCCTCGATACGCTGTACATCATGGAAATGAAAGAGGAGTTCAAGGAAGCCAAGGAGTGGGTTGAAAAAAACTTAGATTTCAATGTGGTAAGTGGTGTCGCTGATCAGCCTCTGAAACGGGCTGCGTTCAGTGTGCAGGGACCAATTTGGGACCAGGTTCTAATGCTGCACGTATGATACAAGGCTACAGTGCTTAGGCTGCTGATAGATAAGGCAGGAAGCAGAAACATCATAAACTCACTGCTCTGCTTGCATGTAGTTCTTCAGTCTGAGTGACTGACCTGAACAAGAGGTAGTTATCTGGCCTGAAGGCAGAAGAAAGACTTTAACGTTATCAACAACAGACTTCTTTGTTCATTTGGACAGAAGAATCAAGACATTTCAAACATGAATTTATTCAGTTATAGATACCCTTTACTTCTTAACTTTGTGAAAGCCTCCACAAATTAAAAATTAGAAGGCCAGGTTGGACGAGGCCATGAGCCACCAAGTCTAGTAGAGAGACATCACTGCCCATGGCAGGAGGTTGAAGCAGAAGATCTCAGATCTTCCAACCTGAGCTCGTCCGTGACTATGTGATCTTCCACAAAGTGGACTTGAATTTAGAGTTTTAAGCTCTTTTGTCTCTTATAGCAAAGTTGATCATGATGAGCTGTGCTGCACTGTTGGCACAAACTGAGTTACTTTAGTCTTACGAGGCACAACCACCTGCACAAACCATCCTGGTAACTGGCAAATATGCAGTTAAAAGGGAAGGTAATTCTTAAGGATTTATTCTAGAAAGGCCGTAAAAAGGCCAGAACCTCTATAAAATTTCAATTAAACTGAGAAATCCAAGTTTTGCTCTTTTTTCTTGTATTTTTATTCTTCTTTTGTGGTCCAGAATATTTACTGTAACTGCTAGACACAGAGAACTGACGTGTGTCACTCTACTGATCGGTGTCATAAAGTGGAAGCTGTTGTCGGCATGGTACATCGAGCACTTAGAGGCTCTTGTAGTCAACGTGCATAGTAGTAGAAACAGCTTCTGACAACCAAGCACTCTGTTATGCAAAAGTCAGGATTAATTAGCTTCTTTTACGTGCTTGAGAATTAATTAGGATGTTTAGAAAGAGGAGTTACTAAGTGCAGGTACGATACAGTTTACATAGGCAGGAATTTAGAGAGCATTTCTATTTACACTAACAGCGTAAACACAGGATATTGAACTCTGCTTGCCGAGTGCTGCTGGGTGTCTGGGTGCCAAATGGTCCTTCTCTGGTGCCTAAGACAGTGTTTTTTCTGAAAGGGTTTAACATCAAATTCCTATTTATTACCTCAGCATAATTAAGATGTTCAAAAATGTAAGAAAAAATGCAATAGAACACAGCCAACTCCACTTTAAGGGAAGAGCTGAGCTTGGAGCAACATAACAAAGCTCTGTAAAGTGATTTAAACTAGTGATACTGAAGTACTTGGCTTTACGTAGACCTTGCTGTGCTTTGTCCTGGAAGCTTCTAGGTGGTATCATCTACAATTTTATGTCCTCTTGTTAATGTATTGGCTTTTTTATATTATATATCACTTTTTTTCCCCTCAGTATTGCTGAAAAGCTGTGAAGCCTTAGAAGATGTCTGCAGTTCTGTATTGCATTAGTCAGTCAGAGCAGCATCAGCAACTGTAGATAGATAGTACTGATAGGCACTGGCAGCTATAGCTTGTTCCTGATATTTCTGTGAGCAGCAGCCTTGAGCTGGACACCTCTCTGAATTCTTGTCGTAATACTGCAGACCTGAATTTTGCGTTGGCATCAGCAGTGAGTAGTAACTGAGTCACTTCCTAAAGTGCAGTGGAGAAATGAAAACAGCCGAAGGAACTGGTGTCATTTGTCTAATGTCTGAGCTGTTCGAAGCTGTACCAGTTGTATGGGTTGAGTTTGATGCTTTAAGTAGAAGCTCTGATTTCAAGTGCTGCTTTGTGTTTGTGTCTTACAATTTTAAGTTGGGAATTGCTTCACAGAAAGGACAGCAGGGCTCTCTCTGATGTGTTTAAGCATTTGTCACGTATCAGGCATTAATTGACATTTTCTGCATGGATGCTTTGTGCATTCTTAATTGCCTACAGGTTTGAAAGTTATTTTGTTTTCAATAGCTAATACACTGACATATCCTGAGCTGCTGCTGCTTGTGAGGAGTAGAAAAAATATCTCTGTTTGATGTTCCTGGTTATTTCCTGGCCATTGACTACATCTGGAGAAGCCTGTTTAGCCTTTATTTGTCCAAACAGGATTAATTTTTCTTTCCATTTCCTATCAGAAATACTATTTTTAATTCCTACATTTTCTTTAGGATATTCTTTACAAAAATAGCAGAATGTTCTCTCTTTGTATCCTACATGAAAGCAGCTGGAAAGCATGTTTTTCTCTACGAGTCTGTAGTACAACAGATTTTTGTTGTGCTCGTTGGACTGTTTGGCCTGAGTTTTATCATCCTCGCTGCCCACTCATAAAAGTCTCCAGATATTTCTTTGTACAACAGACACTAGTTTATCCACATTAAACACTCAAAAACATTTATGGAGTAAAGGCTTACTGGAAACTGGCACCACCTATTCACACGCTAGGTTTCCATCCCCCCTTCCGTGAGTTAACTGATTATTTTTAACCTTTCAGAAGAAAGGAAATGGGTTTGATTTCATAGAACAATTCTAGATAAGGACCTGGCTGTAGTAGTGAATGAAAAGTGGGCCATGAGCCACCAGTGTGCCCCATTGCTGCCCAGAAGGGCAACTGCATCCTGGGCTGCATCCGCAGAAGTGTGACGACCAAACTCAGAGAGGGCATAACCAAGTGAATAAATGATGGCAGAACAGTGGATGTGGTCTATCTTGACTTGAGTAAAGCATTTGACACAGTCTTCCACAACATCCTTGCAGCCAAACTGAGGCAGTGTGGTCTGGCTTGACAGAGTAGTGAGGTGGACCGTGAACTGACTGCAGGGTAAAAGTCAGAGAGTTAGTGGTCAATGGGACAGAGTCTAGTTGGAGGCCTGGATCTAGGGGACTTCCCCAGGGGTCCATACTGGGACCAGTACTATTCAATCTACTCATTAATGACTTGGATGAGGGATTAAAGTGAGCTATAAGCAAGTATGCTGATGACACAAAGGTGGGAGGAGTGGCCGGCACCCCAGCAGAGTGTGCTGCCATTCAGTGAGAACTGGACAGGCTGGAGAGCTGGGCAGGGAGAAATTGAACAAATTATAACAAAGGCAAGTGTAGAGTCTTGCATCTGGCTAAGAGCATGTATAAGTTATACCAGAATAGGTTGAGGACTGACCTGTGGTTGAGGACTGAGCAGTATAGGAGAAAGGAGTGTGGTGGTCTTGATGGACAGCAAGATGACCATGAGCCAGCAATGTGCCCTTGTGGCCAAGAAGGCCAATGGCATCCTGGGGTGGATCATAAAGGGGGTGGTTAGCAGATTGAGAAGGTTCTCCTCCCCCTCTGCTCTGCCCTGGGGAGACCGTATCTGGGTCCCTCAGTTCAAGAAGGACACGGAACTGCTGGAGAGAGTCCAGTGCAGAGCCACAGAGATGATGGAGTGGAACATCTTCCTGATGAGGAAAGGCTGAGAGAGCTGGGTCTGTTGTGCTTAGAGAAAAGGAGACTGAGAGGTGACCTCGTTAGTGTTGATAAATATACGAAGGGTGAGTGTCAAGAGGAGGGAGCCAGGCTCTTTTCAGTGTCTTCTAGTGATAGGACAAGGGACAATGGGTGTAATCTGGAACGTAGGAGGTTCCATATAAGTATGAAATGGAACTTCATGTTGAAGGTGACAGTGCACTGGAATGGACTGCCTGGGGGCGTTATGGAGTCTCCATCTCTGGAGACATTTAAAACCCACATGAATGTGTTCCTGTGTGACTTGATCTAGGTGGTCCTGCTGTGGTGGAGGGATTGTACTAGGTGATCTTTCAAGGTCCCTTCCAGTCCCTAATGTTCTATGATTCTGCCCTGATGAGACCTCATCTGGAGTTGTGTGTCTAGCTCTTTATCCCCCAACACAAGAAGGATGAGGATCTGTTGGAACAAGTCCAGAGGAGGCCATAAAAATAATCAGGGGGCTGGAGTCCCTCTGCTCCCAGGGCAGTCTGAGAGAGTTGGGATTGTTCAGCCTCAAGAAGAGAAGGTTACAGGGAGATATTAGAGCAGCCTTCCAGTCCCTGACAGAAGCCTGTCAGAAGGGTGGGGAAGACTGTTTGCAAGGGCAGGACATAATGGTTTGAAGCTGGAAAGGGGCAGATTGAGGTTGGACAGGAGGAAAATGTTCTTCAATCTGAGGAGGCCCCATCCCTGGAGCCGTTCAAGGTCAGGCTGGATGGGGCTCTAGGCAATCTGTTCTGGTGACTGATGGCCCTGCTTGTTATAGAGGGCTTTTCTGTAGCCCCTTCAGCTCCTGGAATCTGCTATCAGGACCCCTTGGAGCCTCCTCTTCTCCAGGCTGAACAGCCTGTTCCCATAGCAGAGGTGCTTCAGCCCTCTAATCATCCCTGTGGCCTCCTCTGGACTTGCTCCAACAGGTCCTTTCTTGTAATGGGGACTCCAGAACAGGAGGCAGGAGTCCAAGTGAGGTCTCCCCAGAGTAGAGTGGAGGGACAGAATGCCCTCTCTTGCCCTGCTGGTGACACCACTTTTGATCCAGCCCAGGACAAGGTTGTACTTCTGGGCTGCCCTCACACACTGATGGCTGAGGTTGAGCTTCTCATCTACCAACAACCCCAAGTCCTTCTCCTCAGGACTGCTTTCAGTCCGTTCGCCTCAGCAAGGATTAATCCTTATTTAGAGTTTTACTGCTAGGATGTACAGACTTCCTTGTGCAAACTGAATGGTGATGATGGTTAAAGGTATTAAAAGAGTGTTATGATCAGGCAGTGGCATTTTAAATACAGAACATAAGCTTTTCTCAAAAACTCAAACCAGAGTTGAAGTGTGTGTAGCAGAAATCTGCCACTTTTAGGACAAGTTCACTTTTCCTAAGGCACTGTTTCTTCTTAATGATCATTCCACGCTGAGAAGAATGTGAAATTAGAACATTTCTTTAATGGCTTTGCAAGTTGCTGTCATCCCTGTGCTTTCTGAGAATACTGCTAGCCTGGGTTATTGAGTTGAAGAATAAATATATATTAAGCATGTGGCTTTCAAATCTGCCATTGATGATATGTCTGCTCATCGCAGTAATGGCATCTGCCTCAGTGGCTTGCAGAAAGGTTTGGGAGGAGGCAATGATTTAGAACCGACGTTCGGAGAGCGAGAGTGAAGTATTGGGAATCTGAGAACAGAAACCAATGGTTGGCTTCAAGAAGTGTCCTGGAAGATCACCCCTTCAGCAAACAGGCAGCATTACAGTTCAGTGACTCTTTGGGCTTGACAGTAATTCACAGCACTTCAGAGTCAATTTCTTGCCTGGGTGGGTGATGCTGATTTCCAGATGCAGAAGTCAGTGCGAGCACACAGAACTTTTCATAAAGGACATTTGTGTTCCTTCAAAGCTCACGATGGTTTGTGAGTTAAGTGGCCATATTCAATGCAGACTGTCAAAATGTAAGGTTCTGGAGACAAAATGTTCAGCTTATTTAACGTTGCGTTGTAGTGACTATCAGCCCCTCACCAGATGCACCAACAACATTTGCTGTAGGTCTGACCACTCTGAAGAAACAAGTCAGGTGCATCAATGGCATCTCTGATGTGACTGTAACCCCAACATCAGACCCACCAGCAGCCTTTGCAGTGGGTCCAGTTGCTTTCACAAGCAGGAAGCTGGGTGCATGAGTATCCCAGTTTATTGACATGCAGCAGATACAGATAAATCCTTAAACTTCAGGTAGCTGTAGCTTCTACAAACATTATGATCACAAATACAAACTGAGATTCTTGGGGAAACACTCAGTGTGCCTAAAGGCCCTTCTGGGGTGGGAGAGTGAGAGCAAGCCCATCGATCTGTTGCTGCGGTGTGCTGATGTTGCAGGTTCATCCCCCAAGCAAGGTGGGTTATAGGGCTACTGCTTCTGCTTCGTTACTTGCAGTGGTGTCAGGTGTGAGGGTGGGGCTGTTGTCAAGATCCCATTCACTCCGTTGGCAGTTACTGAAACTGAAGCCAGCACCTTTCGTGGTCTGTTTTTGGGAAGTCTGTGCAGAGCGTGTCGGGCTGTCTTCTCCAACCTCAGCTCAAACCATTAGGAGTTTATGGAGTCTCCTTTGTTTGTCAGCAGCTCTTGAGCTCTGCAGAGTCTCCTGACGCCAGCACTCATACATCACTCAGTTCACTTCAAACAATTCAAAATCAGAAAGGAGTTTAAGTCACTCCTGATAGGTAACACAATGTCTGGGGTGTCTGATTAACCCATTTCCTTGTCTAATACCCAACTCTACAGCAACAACTTTCCCACATCAAAGGTTTTGGTGTGTGAGGCTCAGGATTGAAATGGAAAGTACCTGAACATCCTAGGAAGGCTTTGAGCTGCCCTATCACTCATGCTTTCTTCAGTCAGCTGAGATCAGCCCTTCTGAAGTCAGATTAATTCTTTACAAGCTGTTTTATGCATGGGAGATTAAGGTAGACTTAATTGTTTAATGTCAAGTCCTTGTATAGACAGTCTGCCACTCAGCAAGTGAACAGCCGTTACGTCTAGTTAGTTCAGGATTCTAGAGGGTTTACATCATCTGTATCATCGGCCTTCCAGTCCCTGAAGGGGGCTACAAGAAGGCTGCAGAGGGACTGTTTCCGAAGGCCTGGAGTGACAGGGCAGGGGGCAATGGTTTCACATTAGAGAAGGGCAGATTGAAATCTGTTAGGAAGAGGTTCTCTAGCAGGAAGGGGGTTGAACACTGGAACAGGTTGCCCAGGATGGGATTTGTAGGCCACATCCCTTGAGATCTTGAAGGTGAGGGTAGACAAGGCAACCAGATCTGGTTGAAGATGTCCCTGCTTCCTGCAGGGGTATTGGTCTAGATAGACCTTTGGAGGTCCTTTCCAAGGCAGGCCATTCTATGAGTCTGTGATCTCCCCAGGTTTACCAAATATCATGATATGATAAAAACAAGGGCACTGAAATGGCACTAGTTCAATTTGAAGTGAATGGCTGTTCCCGGTAACCTCATTCTCCTCTTTGCTGGATTCAGTGAGACAGTGATTAGACACTCATAAGCAGAAGTGCAGATCAGTTCTGGAATCAGACTTCCAAAATGAAGTGAGGAGAAGCTGCAGCGTTTCAGCACTGAAGTGTGTACTTTACAAGTGGTGCCTCTCTGTGATGGGACTGGGTATCTTTCCTCAGTCAGAGGGCCTTGCAAACTGAAAAGGATTGAGCAGTATTTCTAAGAAGTGACCTCAGGCTCTTTTTTCTGCTGCAAAGGCAGCTGACTTGACTTTCAAATTCCTAAAACAGTGGGAGAAACGTCTTCCTACCAACACAGACTGACACCTGAGCACTTAAACTGGACAAGTGCACCCACTAGATGCATAAGAAAAGCCTGCAAGACCTGCAGTGAGAGAGGAGGGGCATGGCTTTCACACTAGAGAAGGGCAGATTGAAATTGGCTGTTAGGAAGAGGTTCTTTAGCCGGAAGGGGTTTGAACACTGGAACCACAATCAAGTTGCCCAGAGAGGTAATTGAGGCCCCATCCCTGGAGCCATTCAAGGTGAGGCTGGAAAGGCTCTGGGCAGCCTGATCTGGTTGAGGCTGTCCCTGCTCACTGCAGGGGGCTTGGACTAGATGACCTTTGGAGGTCTCTTTCAACCCAGCACAATCTCCATATAAATATCAGAAGGAACTTCTTGCCAGTGAAACTGATGGAGCACTGGAACAGACTGTCCATGGGGGGTTGTTAAGTCTCCTTCTCTGGAGACGTTTAAAACCCGCCTGGATGTGTTCCTGTGTGACTTGGTCTAGGTGATCCTGCTGTGGCAGGGGGATTGGACTGGATGATCTTTCAGGGTGCCTTCCAATTCCTAATGTTTCTGTGATTATGATTCTATTATTTTACCATAACTGTGCAAACTGAAGTAGGAGAACTCTTGATGTGTCGTTCTGATCAAGAACTGGCTGAGAAGAGACAGGATGAGGTGGAGCAGTGTGGGATGTGATTTGAGAGCACTTTGTGAGTGCTGAATCATCCTCAAGGAAGCACTTAGGTGTGTGGATTTAGAGAATGTTATGTGGAAGAGATGAAAAAAACTGGATGAGGCCAATTGAGAGACCACTTTGTAAAATGTGAGGAATTGAAGGAGATAGTTTTAAATGCTCTTGGGTTCACTCACGTTGTCTTTCCCTACATCTTCTCTGCTTTTCTGTTTACAGCTGATGTAGCTTAATATCTGCATGAATACAGAAAACCCTCACAAAATCTTCAGCACCAAACAAAAGACACCCTCAGAAAAATATCAGGGAATAAATTTATGTTTGTTTCTTTCAACAGAACGCTGAAATTTCAGTATTTGAAGTCAACATTCGTTTTGTTGGTGGACTACTTTCAGCTTACTACCTTTCAGGGGAAGAGGTAAGATAATTTCCACATGGCTTACCTGAAACAGCATCATATGGAGAAGTAGTGAACTTTCAGTTCAGTGATTTTATTTATCCAAATTTGTCTCGTTTTGAATTGTATTATGGTTTGTGCAGAAGAGAGAGATCCAGTGAGAATTCTTGCTTCTCTCACTGTTGCTGTAAGTCTTAAAGCTAGTATTCATATGAGTATTCAATGATCTATTTCTTTTTCTGAGTTGAAACCATGCACAATATGTTGTTACCGGTCTTCATGTCTGTAATCATGGAGTTCCTTTGATGTGGTGGTGCTAGAACTGATTCATCAGGTTCCTGCTCAAAGATGTGTTTTGAGTATATCCTTTAGCTCCTACAAATGTATTTTTGTTTGCCTTCCTGAAACTGAAGCTTCCTGAAGTTCATGTGGAAAGAACATGTTAAGAATTAAAAAATAACTGGTCAACCTATACATGTGAGTGACATTAAAGCATGAGTGTCCCACTAATGTCTACTGCTCATCATAGTTTCTAGAGGACTCTGACTGAGAACTGGATGCAGTTTTGGGCACTGAAGTTCAGGAAGCATGTGGAGGTGCTCGAGAGGGTGCAGAGAAGGGCAGCTGGGCTGGTTAGGGCTCTGGAGAACAGGTCTGATGGGCAGAGGCTAAGGGTGCTGGAAGTGTTCAGCCTGGAGCAGAGAATGCTCCAGGGGAACCTGATAGCAACCTTCCAGTACCTGAAGGTGGCTACAAGAAGGCTGCAGAGAGACTGTTTTACGAAGGCCTGTAGTCATAGGACGAGGGGCAATGGTTTCATATTAGGGAAGGGCAGATTGAAATTGGATGTTAGGAAGAGGTTCTTTAACGGGAGGAAGATTGAACACTGGAACAGATTGCCCACGGAGGGATCCCCATCCCTGGACATCTTGAAGATGAGGCTGGACAAGGCTCTGGGCAACCTGCTCTGGTTGAGGATGTCCTGGCTCCCTGCAGGGGGGGTTGCATATTTTACAGTTTTAGCTTAGTACTTGCAAATTCTTAAATCTTAACAGTTTAAACTCTTGTTCCCATCTCTGAAGTATAGTAGTATTTTGTTGTAGAATTAACACGACTTAATACTCCAAGTTGAATTTAGCATTGTATTTCTTTAAATCCAAAGCAATTACTGTTGGAAACTCCAAAACGCCCTGATGATACGTAATATTCCTGACTGTGTAAATGTCTCAGACACTGGGTAAAGCTCTGTTCCTGCCACTTCAAAGTACCTGATTTTTGTTAGAATTTATCATTATGTTAAAGCTGTTGTAGCACCTCCTATTGGGTCACGACAAACCGGTCAGCAGACAGCAGTGTTTCGCTGATATTTTTACATCTTTAGTAGGCTATTGTGTTTATTTACCACTGTCCTCTCCTGAGTGAAAATACATTAATATTTGAAAACACTCAGGTTTTCTTATTCTAAGTTCCTTATAATCTTCTGAGGAAAACCATTACAATTAGCCCAGTTTTAAATTCACACAGTATATATTTGTTTTAAAATTCATACTGTATTCATAAATGTACAGTAATGAGACAAAATGGAGAGGTACTTGTTAGCTGGCTTCTTGATCTTACTAAATACTGGTTTCACTGAATATTTTATCTCCAACTCTTGAAGGAAATAATTTGTCCTCTTACAGTAACTCAGCAACCAGAAATAAACATAGCTGAGGGTGTCTGGAATTGAAAGCTCTTCCTTCTGTGACTAAACAGTTGAATGATGAGGGGTGAGGGAATAGACTGCAGTCAGCAACACATTAGGAAAGAACAACCCCAGGTATCAGTATAGGTTGGAAAATTATATTGTTGGAAAGCAATGTAGGAGAAAGAGACTTGGGGGTCTTGGTGGCCAGCAGGCTGGCAGTGAGGCAGTAATGTGCCCTTGTGCCAAAGAAGGCCAATGGTATCCTGGGATTGATTAGAATGGGGTTGGTTAATATATGGAGAAAGGTTCTCCTCCCCCTCTACTCTGGGAAGACCATATCTGGAATATTACAGAAGCATTACTGAGGCTGGAGAAGACCTCTGAGATCATCCTGCCCAGCCCATGACCTAACATCACCACATTGGCCAGACCAGGGCACCAAGGGCCACAGCCAGTCTGTCCTTCAACACCTGCACGGATGGGGACTCCGCCACTGCCCTGGGCAGTCCATCCCAGGGTCTGATCACTCTTTCTGTGAGGAAGGGCTTCCCAAAATCCAACCTAACCGTTCCCTGGCAGCCTAAGGCCCTGCTCTCTCATCCTGTCGCTAGTTGCCTGGGAGAAGACCCCCACCTGACTACAACTTAAGGGAATTGTAGAGAGGGAGAAGGTCCCTCTGAATCTCCTCTTGTCCAACCTAAACAACTGCAGCTTCCTCAGCCTCTCCTTATCAGATGTTCCCTCTAGCCCCATCTCCAGTCTCGTTGCTCCTCTGGATCTGCTCGAGTCCCTGAATCTCTTTCTTGAATTGAGGGGCCCAGAGCTACACCCAGTACTCGAGGGAAGGGCCTCACCAGAGCCCAGTACAGGGAGAGAATTACATCCCTACTGCTGCTGGTCACACTATTCCTGATGCAAGCCAGAATGCCATTGGCCTTCTTGGCCACCTGGGCACCCTGCTGGCTCCTGTTCAGCTGGTTGTCAACCTGTACTGCCAGGCCCTTCTCTGCCAGGCCGTTCTCCAGCCATTTGTCCCCCAGTCTGTAGTAGGAGGGTATTGTGGCCGAAGTACAGGACCCTGCCCTTGGCCCTGTTGAACCTCGTCCTGTTTGCCTCTGCCCATTGACCCAGCCTGTCCAGATCTCGCTGCAGCATCTTCCTCCCTTCCAGACGATCGGCACTCCCCCACACCTTGGTGTCATCTGTGAATTTACTAAGGATAGGTGCAATTCCCTCATCCAGGTCACCAAAAAAGGTGTTGAATACAACTGGGCCCAGTACTGATCCCTGGGGGACACCGCTGCTCACTGTACTGGATGCAGTACCATTCACAACCACTCTCTGTGCCTGGTCATCCAGTTTTTAACCCAGCACAAGGTGACCCCATCCAAGCCATAGACTGCCAGCTTTTGCAGGAGGATTCTGTGGGAGACTGTGTCAAAGGCTTTGCTGAAGTCTAGGCAGACCATATCCACAGCCTCCCCTCATCCACTCGGCAGTCACCCAGTCATAGAGTCAGGTCGTACTTCGTTTCCTGAACCCATGCTGGCTGTGCAGCAGGTACAGTTGCCTTTGTACCTGCTGCTCGTTGGCACTCAGGATGATCTGCTCCATAACCTAGCCAGGCACTGAGGTCAGGCTGGATCCTGAATCCTCCTGGCAGCCCTTTTTGTGGATGGGCACCACAGTGACCAACCTCCAGTCATCTGGACCTCCCTGGTTGTCCAGGACCAGAGATAAATGGCGAGCGGCTTAGCCAGCTCTTGTGTCAACTCCTTATGCATCCTGGGATGAATCCCATCTGGACCCATATGCTTGTACTTCCAGCAGACATCAGGAAATTTGAAGTCCCCCAAAAGCACAAGGGACTGTGATTTTGAAACCTCTTTCAACTGCTTATAGAATATTTGATCTGCATCTTTATCCTGGCTGGGTGGTCTGTAACAGATTCTCTCCTCAAAAATCACCCTTACTGTCCTTGCTCCTGATTCTTACCCACCACATTGTGTCCAGTTCTGGTCCCCTTCCCTCCAGAAGGACAGGGAACTGCAGGAAAGAGACCGGCACAGAGCCTGGAGGATGTTGAAGGGAATGGAATGTCTCCCTGATGAGGAAAGGCTGAGGATGTCTTTAGCTTGGAAAAAAGGAGATTGAGGGGTAACCCCATTCATGTTTATAAATACGGAAAAGGCAGGTGTCAGGAGGATGGAGCCAGGCTCTGCTCAGTGGAATACAATGACAGGACAAGGGTCAACAGGTGCAAACTGGAGCACAGGAGGCTCAACATAAACAGCACGGAAAAGTTCTTCACTGTGGGGGTGACAGAGCCCTGGCACAGACTGTCCAAAGAAGTTGTGGAGTCTGCTGCTCTGGAGACTTTCAAAACCCACCTGGACGCAGCTCCGTGTGACTTGCCCTGGGTGATCCTTCTTTGGCAGGGGCGTTAGACTAGATGATCCTTCTGTGGTTCTGTAATCTTTCAAGATCCCTTCCAATTCGTAACTGCATTCTGTGATTCTGTGAATGCTTCACTTCAGATCTGCTTGCAAACAGCAATAAACTCTTCCAGCACTAATCACAATTACATTTTAATTAGTCAGTTCTGACAGCATCAGGGGATGCTTCTTGGCAGACAGTGAGCTGGTAGACAACTGCTCATGATCCTTTGCAACAAGCAGCAGTTCTCTGCCAAAAAATAACTGAGCTGATTGTGACTTGGTCTGTATGTTGATAGGTTTTGTCTCCTGTCGATGTGCAGTCTGATTTCCAATCACTTTGTATAGTTTCCTCTAGGTGACACCTGGTCATTCCTTCTCAGCCCATCCTTCATCTTTAGAGAGGCAGTTTTACCTCCTCTTCTTGTACAGGTTGATAGCAACACTGGTGTGCAAACAGAACCTTTATACTAATGAAATGGGAAATATTTAAAATGAAAGCAAGTTTCAGGCAGTGAATAATTAAGAGGAACTCTCAATATTGGTGACACTAGTTGTTGATGTCCATTCTAAACATGATTGGACTCCATCATGAAAGTACAGTGGGCTTCTAAAGACAGAGATGATGTGTGTGGTTAAGAGCCTTGTTGGCTGGGAGAGACCCCATCCATGCTTGCCGCTGATTTTCACACTCTGAAAGACATCTGGAGATAAAGACAGAAGGATGTTCCTAACCTAAGTTTACCCAGTGGCTTAGAGTCCAACCCAGCATGCTCTGCCTCTATCAGATTCAGGGAAGTTTCTTCAGTTGCCTCCGAAGTCCAATACATCGGTGCACCATCCGATCGCTGCCAGGGGGACGAACAGGATGCAGCCGAGCGAGGACAGAGCAGCTGTTGCAGCAGCATGAGATTTCCCACCTCGAGTGGGTTTCATCTTCACTGTCGCTGCTGGCAGGTATGGAAAGGACTGAAGACCCCAGAGGCTGGCAGCCACCACAGAAAAGACATCTTGAATCTATCAGTCCATTCTACCAGAGGACATTTCTAAGAGGTGGGACAATCTGTGTGCGGGCTGCTTGGAGGTTTAAGCTTTGTCAGTGCAAAGCTTCTTGATCAGATTAACTGATAACTGCTGTGCTCCCTTATCAATGTCCTAATGAGAGGAAGCAATGTTCCAGTCAAAAGAGTGACAGAAATAGTTGTCATTTATACTTACAAGTGACCGCTCCCTGGCTAATGATCCGGAGCTGTAACACACTGCTCGCTCTGGAGTAACTGGTAAGTCTCACTAATAACGATTAGAGTGCAGCGTGTTGTACCCAGTGATTCCTGAAACGTTCTGCTCACGTCATCGTTCGTTTAGATAAAGGCACTAATGTGAGTGACTCCAAAAAGTGAACAAACTGAATGCTGTGCTGCCTGATAGTCTGGTTTCTTTTCAGACTGTACAAATCTCTCACCTTTTACTAAAGGTTTATGTGGAAAGGAACAAGCACAACTGTCAGTGAAGTTTTTGAGGTTCCACGTTGGTGGAGCTTTTAAAAAAAGAAAATCCCTGTATCAGGCTCTGGTGAGGCCTCATCTTGAGTACTGGGGTCAGTGCTGGGCACCACAGTACAGGAAGAACATTGAGGGACCGGAGTGGATCTGGAGAAGGGCCGGAGAAGGGCAGTGAAGCCTGGAGGACAGGTGTGATGAGGAGAGTCTGAAGAAACTGGATTGGTTTAGTCTGGAGAAAAGGAGGCTGAGAGGAAACCTTACTGGTCTTCACAGGTACCTGCAAGGAAGGTTTAGAGAGGTGAAGGCTGGTCTCTTCTCCCAAGCCACCAGTGATAGGACAAGAGAAAATGGCCTCAAGTAGTGCCAGGGAGGAAGATTAGACTGAGCATCAGGAAAAATGTCTTCCCTGACAGGGTGGTCAGAGGTTGTAACAGGCTGCCAGGGGAAGGGATGGAGTTGCCATCCCATCCCTGGGGGGGTTCAAAAACAAGTAGACATGGCCCTGAGGAACAGGGTTTAGGGGGCAGGGTGGGTTGGGTTGATGGTTGGACTGGATGATCTCAGAGGTGTCTTCCAGCCATAATGATTCTGTGGTTCTGTGGTTACTGTGCGTGTGCTCACTTGCAAACAGAGCTATGAAATACATTCCATTGAGCTTTCTACATTTTCTACCTTACTCCACAATTACCATGAGATACCAGGAAGTGCTAGGAGAGTGGCAGACGCCTTAAGGATATTTTCATTTGTTTTATGGTTGCTGTTTGAACTCAAGCTAGCAACAATTCCAGTCAATTACCAAGTATTTGATTTCACAAATGCCGCAGCTGCAAAACAGCTAAAAACACCAGAAAAACTTTATTTCAAATTCAGTATCTTAATTTTAACTCTCTCATAGTCCTATGACATTTGAATGCTTGTCAGGTATCTTTTGCATGAGTCTGTGGCCGTGAGGGATTACTAAAAGTAAACCTAGCTGTTTGAAAGCCCTGCTAGTATTGATTTTAGATTTTTTGGGGTTACTTTGTTTGTGTGAAAGACCCTAGAGAAGCCAATAATATGTTAAGTTTGCCCCAGAGGAGACCTATTTTATGTAATCTTTTTGAAATCTTCTTGATAGCTTTGTTTAAATTAAACGTGAATGAATCTGTAGGCATGATTCCTCCTCTATGCAACTCAGTCAGTAGCTGTTGGTTTTGGGTGGAAAACGAGATGTCTGATAAATGAGTGATGGACTATGTATTTTATATATTTATATTTTATATATATGAAAGATTCTGGTCAGGATTATTGCATGGAATAAGATCTTCTCCTCTGCAGAACCAGAGAGGATTTTTTTCCTCTTAGAATCATAGAAATGTTTTGGCTGGAAGAGACCTTCAAGATCATCAAGTCCAACCTTTTTCTAGCCCTGTCAGCACCACTAAACCCTGTCCCCCAACACAACATGTACCCCACTCTTAAACACTTACAGGGATGGGGACTCAACTGCCTCCCTGGGCAGCTGTTCCTGTGCCTTTCAACCCTTTTAGGAAAGACTTTCCTTCTGACATCCAACCTGATTCTTCCCTTGTGCAGCCTAAGGCCACTTCCCCTCATCCTATCACTGGCCACTAGGGAGAACAGGCCAACGGCCACCTCTCTACAACCTCCTTTGAAGGAGTTGTAGAGCTCAATAAGGTCTCTCCTTAAGTCTTCTCTTCTCCAAGCTAAACAGCCCCAGATCCCTCAGCCATTACTCACATGACACCTGTTCCAAACCCTTTACTTGCTTAAAACAGTATTCCAACAAAGTCACAGAAGGAGACAAATTGTTAACTTTTGGAGGAGGACAACCCTGTATCATTGATGAAGACCTTTCTTGGAATTGATGGAGTCACTCTTGGAATTAATAGTCACTCTAGGGAATAACAGCGACACTGACTGGTGCTGAAAGTCACAGGAAGGATCTAGCCCTGCTTGTACAGAGTATAGAGGCCTAAATGCTGGTCTGGCTGGCCCTTCTGGTTTGCTGGTAGCTGGTTTTTACAGGCACTGTTAAACCTGGATGAATACTGGATCCAGTCAGGTTTTCCAGGAAGGTAGTTGAGGCCCTGTCCCTGGAGCCTTTCAAGCTCTGGGTAAGGCTCTGAGCAACCAGATCTAGTTGAGGATGTCCCTACTCACTGTAAGGCAGTTGGACTATATGACCTTTGAGGTCCCTTCCAACCCAATACATTATATGATTCTCTGATTCTTTGAAAGAGAAGCAGCTTTAAAGAACTGCTGTTTGTATGACTAGGCAAACAGTAAATCCCAGTGCTTTGAAGTGAGTAAGGAACCTTGTGAGTTTCAGATCCAGCTGAGAAGTTCACAGAAGCTTTTCCATTTTCTGAATGGGATGAGTAATGTATTTTCTTTCCCCAGAGGTAAAAGATTTTGCATTCAGCAGCTGTTCTTCCTGCATAATATCACATTCACTTTTCTGGCACCGAAGATTGTTATCTTCACCACCGGAAGACAGAACAAAGTTGTTTGAGATGTTCATGTCATCTCCATGGCACGAAGCAGAAATGTGACAGAGCTTTATGCTCTGCAAGTATGTCGTGGATGGAGGAACACTGATCTATCCTGATCAGGAGGAAAGAATCAAAAAAACCCGACTGCAAAGACAACAAACTGTTCTTCGTAATGATGAATGTAGGACTTCCTGGGTTTCATCTATTCATCTTTACCAACTGTTAATTAGAAGTAAAAAAAAAGAAAGAAAAATCATAATTCCACCTTGCTTGCTCATCTTGGCCTCCTGCCTGGCTTCCCACCTAATCATTGACCCCATAAAGCAATATCCATCAGTGAGGGCAGGTGCTGTCTTATTAATGAGGAGCAGTCGTGGAATAATGATGCAGATGCTCTTGATCTAGAGCTGTTTTCATAACGCCTACCGCAAACCATTGCTCACTTCATAGATTGCTCAGACGTTCTCCAGAGATTAGCTGTAGCTAATTTTTATCTGTCTCTCCCTCTTCTTGCAGAGGTTTCCCTTCATAAAGAATATTTAAACTCATTAAATATAAAAAACATGAATTATCTTTTAGTGGTCTTGAACAGCAGGAAGATGAAGTTGGTCACCTCTGCAAAGGTATTGGCCAAGTCCTGCAAATTGGGAGTGTAAGTTCCAGTCTGGATCGGGGTGTACATTTCAATATGAATCCATATGGCCTTGTGGGACTTCTCTCATCACATCTGGACCACATTTTGTCTCCCACTTCCTTTCACTTAACCTGACACTAATCAACAAGAGGGCTTTTCCTTTTATGTCTGGAAGCCTGATTTCCAATGCTGTTTGAAGCTCCAGGCACACTGCATCAGCTTGATGGCTTCTGTACGAGTGCCAATGGACAGCTCCTCCTCACACAGGCAGTACGGTCCTGGTGTGTGGAAACTAGACGTCTGCAATTGCCTGCAGCTTTCTGCAGCTCTGTTATCAGATCTGTGCCCTGCTTTCCACCTACCATCCATCTGCCACCACTCCAAGTCATGTATCAGTGCTGTTTGGCTTAGTTCATCTGGGCTCTAAAATGATCTTGATGACTTGTTTCATTTTTATCAATTTATGATGGTTGATTTTTTTTTACTAATGTATTGCCTAGAATCCTGAAATCATCAAAGCTTGGAAGGGACTTCAGGAGGCCACCTAGTCTGGGCTCTTCAAGAGTGAACACTGGCAGATTTACCTTTTCTGCAGTGGTTTGTGCATTGGGCTCTTCCACACAGACATCTCTGATCTGTTCCTCTGGCTCCCTAGCAAGCCTCGTGTTTGTCCTTTTTTTGACGTTGAAGTATTGCTCTTCAAAAATTACTGTTAGCCTGACTAAAGAGGTTTTGCATTGAGCTTGCCAGACACTAGTAAATTCTGTAGTCCTTGATGGGATTTCATAAACTCTTGCTTTTAATTGCCTTTTGAAAATCATAAAATCACAGAAATGCAGATGTTGGAAGGGGCATCTAGAGATCTAGTCCACCCTCACTGCCAGAGCAGCATCCCCTAGGACAGGTCACACAGGGCTGCATCCAGGCTGGTTTTGAAAGTCTCCAGAGCAGGAGGCTCCACAACCTTTCTGGACAGCCTGGGGCCAGGATTCTGTCACCCTCACAGTATACAAGTTTTGCTTTATGTTTCCATGGAATCTCCTCTGCTCCAACTTGCACCCATTGCCTTGTCTTATCGTTGGATGCCACTGACAAGAGCCTGGTCCATCCTCCTGGCACCCACTCTTTCCATATTTATAAACATTAATGGGGTCACCACTCAGTGTCCTCCTCTCCCAGTTGATCAGATCCAGCTCCCTCAGCCATTCCTCATCAGGATGATGCTCCACGCCCTTCATCATCTTCGTGGCTCTGCATTGGGCTCTTTTTCTGCAGTTTCCTGTCCTTCTTGAACTGAGGGGCCCAAAACTGGACACAATATTCCAGATGGGGCCTTACCAGAGTAGAGGGGAAAGAGAACCTCTCTTGATCTACTAATGACGTCCTTTCTAATCCACTCCAGGATGCCACGAGCACCCAAAGAACCTAAAAATCACCTTAGGCTTTTCATTTGAAAATCTCAGGAATGAACCTCATAATTTATCCTCCAAGTCATCTCCAAACACTTGACCCATTTGTCTGTTCCTTTCTAAGTTCATTTCATCTGCTCCTCTTGATTCTCCTTCCAAACTTCAGCATTCCCGAAGGTAACCTGTGGTTTGTAATGCTGTGTTGAACTGGAGTGTGTGGTCCCTGCTAGACACTAATATGTCAAACTAAATCAAGATCTCCTTTTTCATGTGCAGACTCCAGTGTTTCTGCAGAGAGCTGTTAATACAGTGTCTAAAAGCAGGTTGTCATCTGCAGATGAAAGAGAGTGGAACACCTCCCTGATGAGGAAAGGCTGAGGGAGCTGGGTCTCTTGAGCTTGGAGAAACAAAGACTGAGGGGTGACCTCATTAATGCTTCTAAATATATGAAAGGTGGGTGTCAGGAGGATGGAGCCGGGCTCTGCTCAGTGTCATCTAGTGATAGGACAAATGGCAATAGGTGTGAGCTGGAACACAGAAGGTTCCACATCAATATGAGAAGGAACTTTTTCATGGTGATGGTGACGGAGCACTGGAAGGGGCTGCCCAGGGGGGTTGTAAAGTCTCCTTCTCTAGAGACGTTTAAGACCCGCCTGGATGTGTTCCCTTGTGACTTGGTCTAGGTGATCCTGCTGTGTCAGGGGGATTGGACTAGATGATCTTCTAAGGTCCCTTCCAATCCCTAATATTCTGTGGTTCTGTGGTAGTTTTACGACCAAGGCTTTGACTTGCTCCTGCAAATGGAAGCAACAGAAGAGGAACTTGGTGCTGACAGTGGGAATAGATCAGCATTAATTCACCCTAATTCCAGGCTATATAAATGTATTTCAGTGTATTTTTTCTTTGGATGTGTTACAGAAGATCAGTAATAGATGTTATTTAATCACTAACATTATTCCCCCCCCCCCCAACAAGTACAGGTGTGGTACGTTTCTGCATTTCACTTTAGGCACGGAGTTACCTCTTCATTTCTCCATCTAAATCGTTTGCAGTGTGTAGCTCCTGTCTCTAAGATTCCATTTGTTGCTTCGTCTCCGCACACCAAAGTAGTAGTGCACATACTACTTCTCCTAAAGAATATGTAAGGATTTATTTTAAATACAAGTAAAGTGACTAGAACTTATTGGTGAAACTGAGAAAGTTCCTTATCCAGTTTGCTATTTGAAGGCTCAGACTGGAGACTCATGGCAAAGCACCACTGTGCCATGTGCAAGTCCTATTTATTCAACTGAAAACCGTTGAGAACACTGAAAGCCTGCAGGCATCATCACTGTTCTTTGTATTTCCTGCAGCAGGTGGAGATAACAGCATTTTTGCTGCAGAAGGAGCAGATATTCCTGCAGTCTCCTTTGGTTTTAGCAGTGCATCTTGCTCAGCAGCTCCAGCCTGAAACCAATGGCAAGGTTCCCTGACTGTAGGTTAGCAGCGACTCCTGGGATCAGTTTATGGAGAGTGTTTATGTGCCTGTGTGGGTTTTGTCAAGGTCTACTGTTTGTGATTTTCAAAGAACTGACATCTGAAAGATTTGAAAGGAAAGACAAGGAGATGAAGAGGGAGCCTTTTTTTTGCCTCAGGCCTTTGGGAAGTTGCAGGAATCTGTTGGTAAATGATTTGTTGGTAAAAATGCAACAGTTGAAAAATGTTGATAAATATCGTGATTTAAAAAGAGTGTTAAGACTGAGAAGAGGATCAACAAAATCACTTCTAATAAGATTTGAAAAGTGAGAAAGAGGAGTGGCGTGTCTTGCCAATTTTTATAGATACCTTTCTTGCTTTCTTCCAGAAAAAAAAAACAGTTTGCAATGTGATTAAGGAGCAGGATAATTTTCTTAGCTGTTTACACTGCCAGTCTTTTGCCAACTGTTAGAATATTTCTGTATCACCGCAGGGGTTAGCTGCTCAGCTGTCTTCCTGCTTAGTTTTCTAGGCAAGTATGAGAGAGGTCACAAGGAGGTATAGCAATATATAAGATGTTCTGTTTGATGAGTTCAGCTCTGAAATCCTTCACTCAATGCCTTTGACTGCCTGCATTAACTCACCTGGCCTTGGCAGCTCCTTCACATCACAGCTAGTTCAGGTGGTAGAGTATGAGGGGACTGTGGTCATTGAGCTCCGCAAAGGATCAGAAGCTTAACGTACAAAAAATTCTCGCCTTACGTACAACAGGCAAGGAGGGTCACTCCAGCTCCAGTGTTGCTGGACTACAGTCAACCTTCAGTTAGCAGAAGGCAAACTTCCTTCTGACTTCAAGGACTATTTCTGCTGTTTCCTGTGATTAAGATCTATTGAAATATCACAGTGTCACAATAATGATAAGGTTGGAAAAGACCTTAAAGATCATCAGACACGTTCTGCAACTACTTCAACTGAAGTGCTAGGTATTTCTGATTTTCTTTTCTTTCAACTTTAGGAATAATTTGCTTTTGCGTTCTAAGCAGATTAACCACACTAGTTGTTTTTGGAATCTGGTTTGGTCCAATTAGTGCTTTAAAGTCATGTTGTCCCTTGGGGAGCCCGTTGTCCTTCATTTCTGCAAGCAAGGTCAGATAATTTTACAGCCCAGTGGATCCCCAGGATTACCATGTGAAAAGGATATGCTCTGAATTTCATTCTCTTCCATTTTTCTTTGAAGACTCTAGTTTTCTTCAAAATAACAGCTGCAGAACAAAGCAGCTCACAATGCCATTTCTTAAAAGGATGCTATTTTCCCTAACTTGTTCTTAAAAACACTATTCATAGTACACAGACAATTTCAGTCTTCTTCCTTTTATCATGTAAAATCAGTGAATAACTCAAACCTTCTCATCAGCACTTACTGCTTGTAGGGTGGCTCTTCCAAACATCATTCAGCCCATGCTCAGTCTTCTCTCTTCAGAGTCGCTTTTATTTCTGTTTATGTTCAAGCGGGAAGAGGAAATAATTGATCTTCCTGATTCCAGGCAGGATCAAAAGCTGCTGCGATTCTCTGGGCAAACTCTGCCACAGTGCTGCAGAACACTGGAGGATTTAACCTGGCACGTCGGGACAGACTTCCTCCCCTGTTAAATGGTAGTAGCCTTTCTGATTTGCTCGAAGGGTGTGTGTTAAGTGAATCTGGCTCTTAACTAACCCAAGGCCAAACGAAAGGACTTGCTGAGCTGGCCGGAAGGAAGAACTCCTGGCTTCACTAGTGCTTTCCCAATGGACAGCTGGTGATAGAAGTAACGAGCGTAGCTGGTGCCCCTTTTAAAGACAGTCTTTGGATCTAGTTGGAATGACAGTTAAAGCACTGGTATGTTTTATTCTGTGTGTGATCAAACCTAGAAACCCTGGAGCAAAACCTGCAAAGTGTTCTCTCTAGGAATGGCTGGGTGAGAGGTTCAGCCACAGAGTGAAATAAAGCACCACAGCCACGTCCTGAGTTTTGGTGCAAATGGAGAGAGTTTTCGTGACTGTTGAGCGAGGGGGTGGAAATCAGTGTGATCGTAGAATCGCAGAACAATAGCATCAAGCCTGTCCAGGAGCCTCTGGACGGCCTGCCTTCCCTCCAGCCTGTTGACCACCCCGCACAGCTTGGTGTGTGGCAAGCTTGCCCACTGGCAAACTTGCTAAGAGGCACTCGGTGCCACTGGCCGTGTCACCCACAAAGATGTTAAACAGCACTTTTGGACCCAAACCAGACTCCCTGGTAACAGACCTCCACTTGCACATAGAGCCAGTGATCACATCTCCTGGAGTCCACCTGTCCAGCCAGTTCCTTATCCCCTGAGCAGCCCCTCAGTCAGATCCACATCTACTTTAGAGACAAGGATGTCCCGTGAGAAGGTGTCAGATGCCCTGCACAAGTCCAGGTAGATGACATCAGCTGCTGTAACCCTATAGCTATAGAATAGTTCGTCTTCAGAGAAAACATCTTGTGGCTGTTTAATTATAGGAAGACTTTTGAGATTTAGTGGCAAAATACCTTNATACAGAATAGTTCTACTCTCTACTGTAAAATACCCATATTTTATAGCTATAAAATAGATCGACGTGCTACCATGCAAATTCAGCTCTTCATCAATACTTCTAACCAGGATTTCCTGCAACTATAGACTGCATTCAAAAACAACGTTCGTCTTCAGAGAAAACGTCTTGTGGCTGTTTAATTTTAGGAAGACTTTTGAGATTTAGTGGCAAAATACCTTTAACTCCAGGGGATTCAGAGAAGCAGCTGAATTGCTGGTAAATTTCTGACTTGCTGGCAGCACTACCTTCCAGTGGAGCTCTTGTTTCTGACTCTCTAAGAACTGGAAGTGTCTGTTGCATCCTTACATGTTAGTCACTTTAGGTTTCTGGCTGGTCCAGTAAGAGAAATCGCCTTCTAGCGTAGAGAAAGGAACTGAATTATTCTGTCTGATGAATTAATTTCCAGTGTACAAACAGCTTATGAAATCAGAGTTCTTCTCTCTTGTAGCCTCCTATTTCTCTTACATTAGAAAAACGAGAAGAGACTTTGCATTTCTTATGCTGAATGTAAGGAAAGAACACAAGCACTTTGTTTAGGCTTGGTTTGGACAGGGCTACTGTTTGCCAGGCAACTCAGTTCCTGTTGTCTTTCACAGAATCTCGTGTTCTCACTCAGTTCAGTTCCTATTATCTTTCATGGAAATCTGTGCACAAGAGGATGGAACCTGCAGGCTGCTGAATTAGAACATGTTTCTCTGCCCTGAAAAACACAGCCTAGGAATGAATCATCAGCGCAACTGCTGCAGTTAGAGAACAGCTGTGTCCCAGAGTCATGCTAAACTGTTTGTACAGACCCCAGCTGGATTTGCCCAATGGCACCTCCTCAAAGCCATTCTTTCCAGTGGAAATTACCAAATCAAATGAAAGAAGCAGTTTCTAGGAAGTTAGTGGTTGTGACAGTTAACAGCCTTGACCTGTAGTCTGAGAAACACCTGAAACGTTAGAGCTGGGACAGAGACAACTCCTGATTGCTTTTCCAGACATGTGCTCTGTGAGACCGTGTCAAATGCTTTAGTGAAGTCGAGTTAGACCACATCCACCACTCTGCCATCATCCATCCACCTGGTTATGCCCTCATAAAAGGCCATCAGACTGGTGAAGCATGACTTCCCCTTGGTGAAGCCATGCTGAATGTCCCTAATGACCCTCTTGTCCTTGATGTGCCTAGAGGTAGTGTGAAGGATAAATTGTTCCATCGCCTTTCCTGGGATGGTGGTGAGACTCCTTAAGACTCCTTAGGGAGTCCAGGGACCCTTTAGATTCCAAATGTTGAGAGTCATTTCAGTAAGTTACTATTGTGATGTTGGAGTGAAATAATAAAGTGGGGAAATTAAGTTTAAAAACAAAATGGGCAGAAGAACAATGACACTACTTGGTACTATGCTTACATCGTTATAGTTGTTTATTTGAAAGCATCATTTAAAACTCTTCATTAACAGCCATAACAAACTCCTAAGTACCATGTAACACAGGCAAAAGAAGCAAACAGCTGGTTTTGCTGTTAATGCTGAAAAGCAAACAGAACATCCTTTACAGGCACAAAGTGATTGCAGCCATTTCTGTAGCCACTACTGTGCTCTAGGAGCATAGACTCACAGGATCATTAAGGTTGGAAGAGACTGCCAAGATCATCCAGTTCAACAACCAACCCAACCTCACCCTGCCCACTAAACCCTGTTCCCTAGGACCACATCTACTCATTTGAACCTCTCCAGAGACAGCTACTCCGCCCTCCCCAGGCAGCCTGTCCCAGCCCCTGACCGCTCTATCAGGGAAGACATTTTTCGTGATGTCCAACTTCACCCTCCTCTGGCACAGGTTGAGGCTGTTTCCTCTTGGCCTGTTGCTGGTGAAGAGACCAACCTCCACTCATCAAACCTGTCCTCCAGGCCCTCCACCATCTTCATTGCCCTTCTCTGGACCCACTTCAGCCCTCCAATGTCCTTCTTGTATTGAGATGTGCAAAACTGAACGCAGTACTGAAGCCACTGTCCTCCAAGCTGTAGTGTTCCATGAGGGTGTTGTGGCCAAAGTACAGGACCTAGCACTTGGCCTTGCTGAACCTCACATGACTGACTTTGGGCCATCAATCCAGCTTGTCCAGGTCCATCTGCAGAGCCTCCCTACCCTCCAGCAGATTGACACAGCCACCACATTTGGTGTCACCTGCAAACTTGCTGAGGGTGCCCTCAAATCCCCTTGTCCAGATCATGGATAAAGATTTGAACCAAAACTTCACAGTGAAGACATCATGCTGACTCACTTAGTGATATCAAAATTACAGATTTTCCAGGCCAGCAGTGACTCTTTTGTTAGCAGTTTGTGCCACATGAAGGGTGTAATCATCCCTTCACCATGCAAAGGTTCTTAGGCTCCTCCACCCCAGCCCTTGCTTTCATGCAAATGTTGTTGCAACAAATCACCTCTCAAGGGTCACCTTGGAAGAAGAGTTTCATATGCAAAGTGCTGGGTTTTGTTTAGACACCACAGCTTGAAAGATGTAAGATGAGGCAGCTATTTAACTGTGTTGTTGCAGTGCTTGGGCTGGATGGCAAGATTAAATAAAAGGAACATGAGGAAGCAGATGAGTGTGGCTTAAGAGAGGAATCATGCAGCTGTTTCCTTAATCAGGGTGAACATAAGCTTTTGAGAAGACATGCAGATGTTTTCTGTATCACTTCACAATGTAATGAGTTTTCTTTGTTCATGCTGTATTTTGAACAAGACCAGGCTGTCCCTGTCTGTCGTAGGGGAAAAAGACCAGCCTGGATGAGCAGGGAAATTTTGAAAGAACTGAGAAAAAGAGGATGTATCACCTTTGGAGAAAGGGTCAGGTCAATCAAGTCACGTATCGTGGAATTGTCAGGTTGTGTAGGAGGAAAATGAGAGAGGTAAAGGCCCAACTTGAACTCAGGCTGGCCACTTCTGTTAAAGACAATAGGAAGAGCTTTTACAAGTACATCAGTGGAAAAAAGAGGGGTAGTAATAACCTCCACTTCTTACTAGACATGGAGGGAAATTCAATAACTAGAGATGAGGATAAGGCAGAGGTACTTAATGCCTCCTTTGCCCCTGTCTTCAACAACAGGGTAGACTGTCTTCAGGGTGACTGGTTATCTAAACTGGCAGACAGGGACAGGGTGCAGTGCAGTTCCCCTGTTATTCAAGAGGTAGTGGTTAGAGACCTGCTGATCCATTTGGATCC
>VXBP01000527.1:283491-310032 GCA_013400115.1 Rhinopomastus cyanomelas
CCTACGAGGAGAGGCTGAGGGAGCTGGGTTTGTTTAGTCTGGAAAGAGGACGCTCAGGCGTGATCTTATCACTGTCTATAACTATCTAAAAGGTGGTCGTAGTCAGGCAGGAGTTGGTCTTTTCTCCCTGGCCACTGGAGACAAGACAAGAGGTCATAGTCTTAAGCTCCATCAGGGAAGGTTTAGACCTGACATTAGGAAAAGTTTTTTCTCTGAAAGAGTGATCCGGCTGCCCACAGAGGTGGTTGAGTCACCATCCCTGGAGGTGTTCAGGGTTAGGCTGGATGGGGTTCTGAGTGGCATGATCTAGATGTTAGGATTACTGGGTTTATTTGGATTTAGGTTAGACTGGATGATCTTTAAGGTCTTTTCCAACCTTATAATTACTGTGATACTGTGAATTCCATTCATATTTACTTACAGCAAATGGCTTCTCGAATGTGCGTGTCTCCTCCCTGAACTCCCAAGACCTGAATAACTGATGCTATTTGTGCTCTTGGCATCCTTGCCTGTGGTTAGTCCAGAGTCATATAGTCACACATTCATAGAATCATTAGGGTTAGAAGAGACCTCCAAGATAATCCATTCCAAACACCAACCCAACTCCACCCTGCCCAGTAAACCCTGTTGCCTAGGACCTCATCTACTCTGTTTTGAACCCCTCCAGGCATGACTCCACCCCCTTCCTGGGCAGCCTGTTCTAACCCCTGACCACTCTGTCAGGGAAGACATTTTTCATGATGTCCAATCTAACCCTCCCCTGGCACAACATGAGGCCATTTCCTCCTATCTTATTGCTGGTGATTTGGGAAAAGAGAATAACCCCCACCTCTCTACACCCTCCTTTCAGGTGGCTGTAAAAAGCCGTAAGTTCTCCCCTCAGCCTGCTTTTCTCCAGATTAAAACAACTCCAGTTTCCTCAGCCGCCCCTCATCAGGCCTGTCAGACCTGTCCTGCCCACCCTTCATCAGCTTCACTGCCCTTCTCTGGACTCACTCCAGCCAATGATGTGGGTGTAAGCAGCAAACCCAGCTCTCAGTTCATCATGCACACAGTCAATCACATCTCCTAGAAAATGAAGACTACCCTAAGTTTAGTATGAGGAATGCTAACAGAATGTAATAAACAGGCAATGCTGAAGTTTGTTTCCTACATCCATCACCACCTTTTCTTGAATTACCTCAGCTGAGATGTTATTAAGGAGTTGTTGCATGAGCTTTCCAGGTCCTAATGGGCTGTATCTGAGCTTTCTATTGTGCATGTATAGAAAAACATTGAAGGAATTAATGCTCTCTTAGCATTAGCATTTCTTGACATTTGTAGATCAATTAGTGGTTCATTTTCTCCTCTTGCTTGACATTAATAGGTAAATTAGCAGTTACCTTTCCGCTTGTTACTTGACATTAGCAGTTAAACTACTAGATGAACTTTTCCTCTTGTGGGTCTTCCTGCCGAATGGTGTTTTGGAGTTTCAGTCTGTGTAAGCAATCTACAGACACAGAGGCAGCACCAAAGGAAATAGATAACTGTAAATGGAACAAACTCCTCCTTTAGATTTAAAATCTGCAATTCATCCCTTCATCTCAGCTTTAAAGGGTAAGTCAGATGTGTGGGATTTGATGCGACGTTCATATTTCTTAGATGTATGCCTTTCTGGTTTGTACCATTTGTTAAAAACAAGATTTCCCAGCACAACAGATCTCCATGTAAATCCTTTAGTTGAAAAGCAACCAGAGTAATTACTTGTGTTAGCTGGTGCTGCTAACTTGGGGAGGTTTGTGCCTGTTGCCATGTGCCTTTTGGATTAAAGGTGGAAATGTCACCCGAATCCAGTTACTTCCATTTGATGAAGTTCTTCAGTCTTTTTGACAAGGGGGGAGTGTCTTTGTGGGAGTATGGTAAAATTGTTTGGTAAAATTAGCAGGTGGGAAAAGACACAACTTTCCTTGCGATTGGTGAAACTTTAACAAAAAGGCTGAATGAATAAAAGAAGAGATTTTAAAATTTTCCTATTCAAAAAATATAATATATTTCAACATTCAATATATTCCAATTATTCAATAAAGGAAGGACATGGAGCCAATGGAGTGGGTCCAGAGGGGGCCATGAAAAAGATCAGGGGTCGCAAAGGGTTCTGCTACAAGGACAGGCTGAGAGAGCTGGGGTTATTCAGCTTCTGGAGAACCTGATAGTGACCTTCCAGTACCTGAAGGAGGCTACAAGAAGGCTGCAAAGGGACTGTTACCAAGGCCTGGAGTGATAGGATGAGGGGCAATGGTTTCACATTACAGAAGGGCAGATCAAAATTGGCTCTTAGGAAAAGTTTCTTTAACAGGAGGGAGTTGAACACTGGAACAGGTTGCCCAGAGGTAGTTGTAGTCCCGTTCCTGAAGATCTTGAAGGTGAGGTCGGACAAGGCTTTGGGCAACCTTTGATCTGGTTGAGGCTGTCTCTGCTCACTGCAGGGGGGTTGGATTAAATGACCTTTGGAGGTCCCTTCCAACTCAATTCATTCTATGCCTCTATGATGTGTAATAAGCCTATTTTTAAGAGCAATTTGCTTCAGGGAGCTGAGACCAGCAGACTGGAGTATTCTGGAAAGCGCAGTACAAATTGAAAAGCAAACAGAAAATCTCTCCCGTGGAGGTTAGAGAGGGTATAGCTCACATGTACCACAGACTGCCTGAATCACTCCAGTAATGCAGAGTGTTTCCTAAAATGGGTTGGGTTTGAAGGGACCTTAAAGATCATCCAGCCTCAACCCCCTGCCATGGGCAGCAACACCTCTCACTAGAGCAGGTTGCCCAGAGCCCCATCCAACCATAAACACTTTCGGAGATGAAGCAGCCACCTCCAATCTCCCTGTGCAACATGTGCCAAGATCTCAGCACCCTCACTGTAAAGAATTTCCTCCTAATATCTTGTAGAAAGCCCTTCCCCAGCTTTCCTGTAGCCCACTTCCAGTAGAGACTGGAAGCTTCTATAAGGTCTTTCTGGAGCTTCCTCCAGGCTGAACAGCCACAAATATTGCAGACTGTCCCCGTAGCAGAGGGACTCCAGCCTTCTGGTCATCTTCATGACCCTTCTCTGGACTCACTCCAACAGTTCCATGTCCTTCTTGTGTTGGTGGCTCCAGAACTGGATGCAGGATGCCAGGTGAGGTATCTTCAGAGCAGAGTACAGGGATAGAATCACCTCCCCCAGCCCCGCTGGTGACACTTGATGCAGTTCAAGACACAGGTAGCCTTCTGGGCTGCCCTCACACACTGCTGACTCATGCTGAGTTTCTCATCTACCAACAACCACAAGTCCTTCTCTGCAGAACTGCTCTCAATCTACCACCAGCAAGCATTTCTGCTTGGGATTGTAGTTCCATGGATAGTATTTTTCCCTTTTTTAAAACATGAGTTATGTTTTCCCTTTTCCAGTTGGCAGGAACTTCAATGAACTGCCCTGATTTCTCAGATTATGATGGCTAATGGCCAAGCAATTTGAGCCACTATTGGCTAAAGAAGCACCATTTAGGATGTTCAGTGCAGGAGGCCCGTGTTTGCCTCTGTAGGGAAACCTCCCACACCCTGCCAAGCTTCTGAGCTCCAGGTTGGTGCAAGCCCAGGAGAGCCAGGCCTGCTCCACTTGACACTCAGTGAGCCTTTGCCCTTGGGGACTAGAGGGTGGTTTGTTATTGCCAAACCAATAACTGCTGCTGAATTCATGCCACCACCGGGGTCACTTGAAAGTTGAAGACTTGGTGCTTGGAAACATGGTTTAGTGGGCAGCGTGGGGTTGGATTGACAGTTGCACATGATGATGTTGGCCATCACTTACCCAAATGTCATTGATGTGCTAATTACGTAGCCCAACCAAAGGGCTGCAACCGTCAGCAGAAAACGAATGTCTCCTGTAGACATTGTCTCTCTGGAGCGCAGCAGTGGTTGCAGAGCAGGCAAATGAAACTACAGGCTCACTGAACCAGCCAAGCCAAAAACCCAACAACTGAGAATACCCAAGAAATGCATCATATTCAGGGTAATGACCACTTCATTACCCTGGTCCAATTCATCCTGTCCCACTGTTGCTAGAAGCTCCAGATAGCGGAGATCTGTGACGATTTGTCCGAGATACATGTCCACCCTCAGGTAGACTCTCTCCCCACTCTCTCTGCAAAGGGACTTGCTTTTGTAGAGTTCAACTGCATAAGCAGTCCTTAAGAGATCTCTTTTGGAAGTAGACACGTGTCGTTATCCACCTTCTTGGTTTTCATTCAAGGTCAGTTGAGTCCTGGGCAAAAGCTAAAAGGAAGGTTTCTCTCACTGTTCCGCGCCTCTCACAGTCTCTTGGTGTCTGCTCCCGCTGCAGTTCTTCAGCACACGAAAAGAAAAGAACCATCCATGTCTCACCTTGAATTCTCAGCCCTTCAGTGATGAGCACTGGAATGACCGTGTAGGACGTGGTTCCGAATAGTACAGTTCCGCAGCGGTGTGTGACTTGGTGTTGGGGGAGCAGAAGGGTTCAGTTTGAGCTGTGTCAAGTGTCCTGGTGTATCAGGTGGAGCACTGCAGTGTTTCTGGCATTTGTATTATTCCATGTTGACATCACCCCAGCTACCAGCATAGCAAAATCCTGGATTGTCTTCGGGGAAAGAAGGTTGCAGGATCATTTCGGGAGAGTTCTCTTCTTTCAGCAGGTCATGTCAAACCTAAATCAACATCTGTGGCACTGAAAGCATTTCTGTTTGCTGTTCTGAAGCGGAGTGAAGCGACCTGACCACGTTCATTTTTCTGATCTTGTTTCTTGCTTTTGCACTGAAATATTCATCCCTTACCCTACTGGGAAAGGCAGTCAGGTCCAGGAAGGAAAGCAATAAATCTTACTTAGTGACTTGTCAGGTTCTATCTGTAAATATAAAACTGAAATGAAAAATGCTTAATGTGGCAGAACTAGAAATGGGGAGAAAATGTCTCTGTTAGTTGAAGAGGGAAAAAAAAGGATTTTTTTGTGTGAGAATTCTGGTTTCCCTCATATGGAGGACTCTCATGTGGTGTGCCACTGCTCTTTAACTAGAAAACCCTCAGTCCCCATCACACAGAATCACAGAACTGTCGAGGCGGCAAAAGCCCTCTGAGCTCATCCAGCCCAGCCCAGGACATCACCACAGTGGCCACAAAAGGGCACTAAGGGCCACAGCCAGTCTGTCCTTCAACACCTCCAGGGATGGGGACTCCACCACTGCCCTGGGCAGTCCAGTCCAGGGTCTGATCACCTTTTCTGTGAGGAAGGGCTTCCTAACATCAAGGCCCTGGTACAGCTTCAGGCCCTGCCATCTTGTCCTGGTTAGTGGTTGCCTGGGAGAAGAGCCCAACCCCCACCTGACTACAACCTCCCTTCAGGGAGCTGGAGAGAGGGGAAAGGTGCCCCCCCACCCCGAGTCTCCTCTTCTCCAGGCTAAACAACCTCAGCCTCTCCTCCAGTGCCTTCCCCTGCCTCGTTGCTTCTCTGGAGCCACTCCAGCCCCTCAGTCTCTTGAAGAGAGAGTCCCAGAACTGCCCCCAGTACTTGAGGGGAGGCCTTACCAGTGCCCAGAACAGGGGGAGGATTATGTCCCTAGCCCTCCTAGCCACATTATTGCTGGTGCAAGCCAGGATGCAAGCAAAGCTTTCTGGGCCACTTGGGCACCGTGCTGGTTCCTGTACAGCCAGTTGTCAGCCAGTATTTCTTTGTTTTCCGTGTTTTCTTCATGATGAGCAGCAGTAATTAAATCTGTTCTGCAGCAATTAATCATTTTCAGGGGGGGTTTCTTTCAAGCCAGAGGAAATGTTTGTGTCCGTCCACAGGAAATAATGCTCTTGCACAGCAGTGAAAGCTGGTGCTCAGCAGCTGACAGATCTGTTCTCATCCCTGCAGTTGTGTCCTTGCAAACAGAAACTGGTTTGTGTGTGAGAACACGGACGTTCCCTAATGAGGTTTGATGATGGACATCAGAGTCTGCACAATCTGATCGATTGTGGGGTCTTGTTGTGTGACCAGTGCACTCCTGAGTGTGTGGCCTCTCGGAACAAGTCCTTGGAAAAGAAATCTTCTCTTCCACAAGAGGCTGAAGGGGAGCATTAGGTTGGGGTTTAGGAAGCCCTTCTTCACAGAAAAGTTGATCTGACCCTGGGCTGGACTGCCCAGGGCAGTGGTGGAGTCCTGTCCCTGGAGGTGTTGAAGGGCAGACTGGCTGTGGCCCTCAGTGCCCTGTTCCGGCTGCTGTGGTGGTGTTGGGTGCTGGGCTGGGCTGGATGAGCTCAGAGGGCTTTTCCAGCCTCACTCATTCTGGGTTTCTAAAGATGTTTAAGCAAAAAATAAACTACAAACCACATGTTTGAGATCTGCTTGCCACAAAGTTGGGTAGAATATGTGGTGAGAGCCTGGAATGGGTTGCCCAGGGAGGTGGTTGGGGCCCCATCCCTGGAGGTGTTTAAGGCCAGGCTGGATGGGGCTCTGGCCAGCCTGATCTAGGGTGGGGTGTCCCTGCCCATGGTGGGGGGGTTGGAGCTGTATGATCAGGTGGTCCCTTCCAACCCTGAGTGGTGCTGATTCTATAACTTCTCCAGTGAAGTGATCCTGCTGTGGCAGGGGAATTGGACTAGATGATCTTTCGAGGTCCCTTCCAGTCCCTTATGATTCTGTGAGGGGAACTACTAGGGTGGGTATTTGGAAAACCGCTTTATTACCTCAGTAAGTTCTTTTTCATCTTGAGCTTGTGTCTTCATTCTCATCCAAACCCTTGACATTTGCATCAGTGGCACAAAGTGAGCAGAGCTCAACCTCCCCCATATCCCCAAACTGTTTTCTTAAGCAAGAGTGCTTCGTTTAATTAAGGTCAGATTGGGGCAAAGTAAGAAAATCTCATTAGGAAAACAATGACTGTAGAAAAGTGCTGACAGCAGGACTGTGTGTGGAAACGTGGTCACCAGCACCACCTTGGCAGTGATAGCACCAACAGTCCTACTGGCACGAGAGCTGCACGTTATAGTTCCTGAAGAAGAAAATGGCTCTCAGCACTGTGGATCACAGTGTGTGTGGGTGTGGTGTGCTGTAAAACCACACCTTCTAGCAGTGCAGACAGTGATTATGTGGAAGTTCTCGCGTCCATCTTCTCTCTGTCGTGAAGACCCAAAATATTTCTTTACATACTTAAAAAAAATGAGAGTGTCTAATGGTGTAAGAAAACAATGTTTTGCTCCTCGGCAACAAGACAACAGGAAAGCTGAGTGTGTGCAGTTCTTGTTTACTGATGAGTGCTTACCCAAGCATTACTCAAAGAATTGCTGGCTTGGAGTGATGGTGATGGTGTGGAGTGATTGTTGTGTCTCTAAGATGCTTCAGACTGTTAACTCGAAGGGCAACAAATGGGGGGCTTTCCTGAGCACTGTGCTTGTGTTAACCAACAACTGGAAGCCTGCTAATAGAAACAGCTCTCAAGAGAAAAGTACTAACTCTTATCTTCTGTGTAATCTACTGGTTGGCCTGGAGACGAGGAGGCTGAAAAGAGACCTCACTGCTCTCTACGTAAAGCAGCAGTGTGCCCACATGGCCAAGAAGGCCAATGGCATCCTGGCTTGCATCAACAGTAGTGTGACCAGCAGGACCAAGGAGGCGATCCTGTACTCAGCTTTGGTGAGGCTGCAGCTCAAGTAGTAGGTGCAGTTTTGGGCAATGCAGTACAGGAAGGACATAGAGGTGCAGGAGAGGGGGCAGAGAAGGGCAACTGGGCTGGTCAGGGGTCTGGAGGGCAGGTCTGATGGGGAGAGGCTGAGACAGCTGGGACTCTTCAGCCTGGAGAAGAGGAGGTTGAAGGGAGACCTCATTTCTCTCTATAACCACCTGAAGAGAGGCTGCAGTGAGGCGGCCGTTGGCCTCTTCTCCCTAGGGACTGGCAACAGAACAAGAGGAAATGCGGTCAGGTTGTGCCAGAGAATGTTCAGATTGGATCTTAGGAAAAACTTCTTCCCAGAAGGAGTGAGGAGGCCTTGGAACAGGCTGCCCAAGGAGGGGGTGGAGGCACCATCCTTGGGTGGGTTAAGCAACTGGGCAGACAGGGTGTTTCAGGAAATGGTTTAGTGGTTGGGGGTTGCAGGATGGATTGTTGGACTTGATGATCTTGAAGGTCTTTTCCAACCTTGATAATTTTATAACGCTATTAGGTGACTTTAGTAAGTACCCAATTTGCTTCAGTGCTGGTTTTAATTCTGAGTAGCACTGTAGAGTGTTCAAGGATCTGTGTACTTATTCCATGGAGGAGTGTGTCCTATATAGGAGGGTGAGAATCATTATCCTTGAGATTTGTTAGAGGTCTTATATAAACCTTTTTAAGAGTATCACTATTATAGTTAATAGCACTGTTGAGTTTTGTGGTTAATAGCTACATAGTTAGTCACACTATTAGTTAGTTAATAGCAATACTGAGTTTCTAATAAAGGATTATCTGACATCCAAAAATTTGCCTTCTGGCAAAAAAAGAGAGAAAAATGCTTGAGACAGCATTTAACATCCTACCTAACTCATGATTGTGTATTTCCAAGTGGTTTCAAATGGCATTTTCTTTTGTGAATCAAAACACTTCCCTTAGAATAATCCTCAGTCTTGTAGTAGAGCATCTCACTGAGTTAAATGGCAGCACAATCTCTCAGTGATTTGGTTACAGTCTAAAGGCTGTGACAGTCCCTTCCTCTGAATCATGGAGTCATAACCCTCAGTTTAAAAGAAGAGGTTGATGATGGTGTTACTTTCAGGTTGTATCATATGATGTAGGGACAACAGATACGCCAGGGAAATAACACCACTGTCCTTACACAGTCTGCAGCCTGGACGTGATAGAGCAGTGGTGCAAGTCCTGGAGGCTTTAGGCGTGGTGCTTAGCCTGTTAGACTTGGAGGTTAATGCTGAAGCCATGAGAAATAGCTGTGGGGTGAAGAATGGGTGCAGACATGGGACTGTGACATGTTCTGCTGGGTCTTCTCCAGTTGGAATACTGTATGTAAGGAACCCTTCATTGCTGCAGGCTGAACATCTGTAAGGAGAGGCCAGAAACAGTCCTGAAGCCTCTCAAGATGGTTTAGTAGTTAGGCATTGTAGGGTTGGACTTTATGCTCTTGAAGATCTTTTCCAACCTTAATGATTCTAGGATTCTGTGATAGGATTGGGATGGGAAGTTCTGCTGTAGATCTTTATTGCGTACAAGATCTCCCAGGTGTTTTTTTGCTCTGTGCCTTTGGTCCCTCCATCTCAATAATGACTGTCATGTTTGCTTATTAAAAAACTACTGAGTGATAATAGGGAGAGATTAGCTTGGCAGGAAGTAGAAATTAATGCCATCAAATGAGGTAGGTATTGTGTGTTCATTAGCCACAAGAAATCTTACCCTAAGCATTTATTTCTTGCAGAGAGGTGGGGGTTAGTCTCTTCTCCCAAGTCACCAGTGATAGGATAAGAGGAAGTGGTCTCAAGTTGTGACAGGGGAAGGTTGGATCAAACATCAGGAAGAATGTCTTCCCTGATGGGTTTGATTGGAACGGGCTGTCCAGGGAAAGGAGTCGCTACCCCTGCAGGGGTTCAAAAATGAGTAGATGTGGCTCTGCAGGAAAGGGTTTAGTGGGTTGGGTTGATTGTTGGACTGGATGTTCTTGGGAGTCTCTTTCAACCTTAGTGATTCTGTGATTCTATGATTAGAGGTTTCTTCACAAAAGAAATGTGTTGAACACTGTGGATGGGGTGCAATTGCCCCACCGACGTTGCCTGTTATTGTTTTTAAAAGGTAAAGCTTCAAATGGAAAAATAAAGTGGTTCCTTTATTAATATTCACCTCTGCACCCTTGCTGAAGGAGCATAATTTTGCTGCATGAAGTTGCTGTTTATGATTTTCAGGGATTCAGAGTTGTTGTATGCCTGTCATTCTATCCTGTAGTGCCCTACTGTAGTGGGTTCAAGACCACAATTAAAGATAAAGGAAAAGGAAACAAGGCAGTGAGGTCTCGATGAGATCTCGGATAGAATTTGCCAGACCATGGGTAGCTTAGGGAAAATGGAAAAGGGTTTGTTAACTCTATCACTCTATACAGAAAAGAAGAAAAGGTTAAGCAAGTCAGTGCACAGAAACTGTGCCACAAATGCCATCACGTATTCTGAGAAAAGTACAATGGGAGGTCACTATCATATCGGTCCTTGGGTTCTGTCACATTAGAGACCTGGGAAAAGAACATGTCAGTTGAGTAGAGCTGAGTACCACCACCCTCTGCACTATTCATGTGTCACCCCTGCCTGCAAACAGCGGCACCCTGCCTGTCCAGACTGGTGAGCTCTTCAATTCTTCAGCGTAGCTTCTCCAGCTCAACGCTCATCGGGCAGGCCTGATTCCTCAGCACCTGAACTGCATCCCTCCATGCAGCAGACAGGCTTTCAAACAAAGAACCCAGACTCTGTCTTTCGTGCCCAAGGTTTAAGGATTCTCGAGTCCTTCTGCTTTCTTCAGCTAAGTCTGGAGGAATTCTCTCCAAAACTTGAGCATCCCCAGTTTTCCTCAGCGGCAGCGGCTCCTCTCTCCTTCTACCTCAGCTCCAGGGGAAAAGAAGAACCCCTGCAGCTCACCGTGAGTTGCTTAACACCGCTCCGTGGTGGGGGGTGATGGCACTAAGGTCTTGCTTTCCAGTCCACACGGAGCCACTGCATGCCTCCCCGCAGGAGAGTGGGTCTGGGGTCCGTGCCATCTTTCTCCCCACCACCACCCTAGAAGTGGGAAGGGGAGGGTTAGCAGCCCTGGGCTGGCTAGAAGCCCTCAGCAAAAGAGGCAGAGCTAAGATCACTCGCCCCTTTTATCTTTTCGCCTAGCCACCCCTCAAGGACAGGTACCTAGGACAATTCTATAGTATAACCTCCCCCAGGACGGGTCACTGTGGGGTGTCCTCTTAAAGCAACATAACTTTTTCTTCATGAAAGCACAAATCTATACATCTGGAAATTCTGGTCATTTTCAAACTGCAATACCTACTTACAGGTATGATTTAACAGCCAGTCTTTTGGCCATGCTCAGTAAGCTGTCGAGATAACAATGAATAATGTCCATAGCCAATTTCTTCTTTTAACTTTAGAGAGAAAAGTCCCTGCCTCTGCTGGTAAGAACCTGTTGAAATTCTCTTGTAAACAAGAAGAGCATCTTCACTTCAAGACTTGCTCTAAGATTGATACAAAGAAATTTTTATTATTTTTTTCTAGTTGGCTACTAGAAAATTTGTTTACTACATTGGCAGAGGTGCAGTTGGGATGGAATATTAGATGTTCATGTTTAGAGCACTGTCCTTCTCAGGAGACTATTAGATTTTTTTTCCTTGCATGTCCATGTGTGGAACAGTATTTCCTTGCTGCCTAAGCTTGTGTGTTGTATTTCTATTGGTGAACAATGAGTTCACTCTGTAAGGTACAAAAGTTACTGAGCCTTGCTGTAATGGCTTTGCCATGAGAGAAGGGCAACAAGTTTGGGGAAGGGTCTGGAGAACAAACCCTGTGAGGAGCAGCTGAGGGAGCTGGGGCTGGTTAGTTTGGAGAAAAGGAGGCTGAGGAGAGACCTTCTTGCTGTCTGCAACTACCTGACAAGGAAATTGTGGAGAGGTGGGGGTTGGTCACTTCTCGCGAGTAACAAGCAATAGGACAAGAGGAAATGGGCTCAGGCTGCACCAGGGGAAGTTCAGGTTGGCCGTGAGGAAAAACCTCCATGGAAAGAGTTTTCAGGCCTTGGAACAGGCTGCTCAGGGAGGGGGATCAGTTGCCATCCCTGTACGTGTGTCACAGTCCTGGAGTTCTGAAGCTTAGATTAGTGGCCTGGGGACAGTTGAGTTACTGGTTGGTTGGACTCCGTGATCTTAAAGGTCTTTTCCAAATAAAATGATTGTGAGAGAGATTCTAAGGGAGATCTCCTCTTGTCTTTAAACACACATTGAAAAATGTTCATATAGAATCATAGGGTTGAAAAGGACCTCCAAAGGTCATTAGTTCAACCCACCTACAACAAACAGGGTCATCACTGACCAGGGCAGGTTGCCCAGAGCCCCGTTTAACTGACCTTGAACCACCTCCCTGGGCAGCCTGTTCCAGGGATCCCCTACCTGGAGTATTGTGTCCAGTTCTGGGCTCCTCAGTACAAGAGGGATGTGGAGCTGCTGGAGAGAGTTCAGCGTAGGGCAACGAAGATGATAAGAGAGGTGGAACACCTCCCTTATGAGGAGGGGTTGAGGGAGCTGGGTCTCTTTGGCTTGGAGAAGAGGAGACTGAGGGGTGACCTCATTAATGTCTACAAATATTTGAGGGGTGGGTGTCAGGAGGATGGCACTGGGCTGTTCTCAGTGTCATGTAGTGATAGGACAAGGGGCAATGGTTGTAAGCTGGAACATAGGAGGTTCCACATCAACCTGAGAAAGAACTTCTTCATGGTGAGGATGACAGAGCACTGGAACAGGCTGCCCAGGGTGGTTGTGGAGTCTCCCTCACTGGAGATATTCAAGACCCGACTGGATGTGTTCCTGTGTGACTTGGTTTAGGTGATCCTGCTGTTGCAGGCGCATCCCTTCCGATCGTAATGATTCTATGATTCTATGATACCCTCAGATTCAAGAATTTTTTCCTCCTTTCCAGCCTCAGTCTGCCCTTCTCCATCTTCAGACCATGATCCCCCATCCTATCATTCTCTACCCTTGGGAACAGTCTTCCACAGCCTTCTGACAGTACCCCTCAGGGACTGGAAGGTCACTCTATGATGTGTGTAATCACATTCTATAAAGCTGAGTATCTTCCCACTTCACTTATAGCAGAAGATAGAGTTTTGTGCTGTGCAGCAGATACTTCTACAGAACATCAGGGTCCTTGTGTGCCCATTGCTTGAGGGACTCTTTGCTGCCAATGCTGCACCCTTTGCTTCAGGGTGGAGATGCCAAGGGCTGCTGATGAGCTGGTTTGAAAGGCTAAGGAGGTCTCAGTTCTGAAAGGGCAGAGTGTAGGTTTGGGTTTAACAGACCAAGGTGAAAGGATGTGGTTGTGTAGTGGGATGAGGGGACAGCCTGTGTGTACTCTTGGTGGCCCTACAGTCATAGAATCATTAGGGATTGGAAGGGACCTCGGAAGATCATCCAGTCCAATCCTCCTGACACAGCAGGATCACCTAGACCAAGTCANTACCTGACATCCTAAAAAGCCCCTCCTCAGCTTTTTTGTAGGCCCCCTTCAGATACTGGAAGGCCACAAGAAGGTCACCTGGGAGCCTCCTCTTCTCCAGACTGAACAGCCCCAGCTCTCTCAGTCTGGCCTCATAGGAGAGGTGCTCCAGCCCTCTGATCATCCTCATGGCCCTCCTCTGCACTCGCTCCAGCATGTCCACATCCTTCTTGTAATGAGGGCTCCAGAACTGGATGCAGTCCTCCAGGCAGGGTCTCACCAGAGCAGAGTAAAGGGGGAGAATCACCTCCCTCGACCTGCTGGCCACCCTTGACACTTCTCCTGATGCAGCCCAGGATCCACTTTGCCTTCTGGGCCGCAAGCACACACTGCTGGCTCATGTTGAGCCTCTCATCACTTGCAACTCTTCAGGAAAATCTACTGAGAGATAAATATGTTCTTTATCAACTCTGCCTGAGTGACCCCCAAGGATTTTCAGCCCCTGGGGAGACTGAATTGTGAAGATTACAAATCTGTAACTAATTCTTATCAGAACCCACACAATCAGTAGATCTGGAAGGGAGAAATAACACGGGTTGTGAAGCCATTTCCAAGCAAACTGTTTGCCCTGCTGCCTTGTTTTAAGCTTTTCCCAGCACACACCGGCAACCCCAGCACACAGGTGAAATCTCTTTGGACTTGCTGTCTGTCTCCAGCTGGGATTTGGCCTCAAATTATTTAAGCTCCATCCAGATGTTTGCTGCTGGTATTCTAAGTGCTGGACCTGTTGCCAAAGAAATCTTGACATCTGCCTCCTATGAAGAGACTGGGGGGTGTTCTAGAGCTTCTTTATGGTAGCATGATTATCCCAGAGTTTTACATTCCCAACACAAATGTTTTCAGTAACAAAGAGCTTTCATCACGGTGGCTTTTAGAAAGCCCGGTTGTTTAAACTTTACTTGTGTGGAAGGAACTTTCTCCCTCCTCTTTTTGTGACTGGCTGATGTCTCTGTGCTCCCACACCCCCGTGTGCATTGTTTTCACTCTCCAACCCTTGGTTGTGCTGCTGACTTTCACGAGATGCATCGGATGTGCCAGTTCCATTTCCAGTGCCCAAACAAATAAATATTCGTCATAAATAGGGCTGGGGTGTAAAAAAAAGAAACAAAGGGAGTCATCATTAGAGAGAGAGAGAGAGTGATGAAGGTGACTTTGCTGTTCTGGTTACTACACCTGGGATAATCCCTCTCGGTGTTGCTCAGGATCCCAGTATAACTCCGAGCAAATAGGCTATGAACATCCACATGCTGAGAGCACTAAATAGGTTTCTATATTTAAGTTGAAACAATATTGATTCTAATTAAAGATTCTCTTCCTAAAGCACCCTGTGCTCAGAAAGGTCACTGTAACCTGAGCTGGGCTGGCAGTCCAAGGAGAGCAACATCCTCCCTGTTCTGGCTTCGTAACAGTGAATTTAGAGCTAAAAGTTCCTGACATTAAATAGTGTCTCATTGTTATTTGGTGCACGTTAAGCATTTTGGGACTTGCCACGTCTTGTTTTGAAGATGAGGAGTGAAGCTTTTTAGATGCTGGACATTGGTTGGGCAATGCAGTACAGGAAGGACATAGAGGTGCAGGAGAGGGGGCAGAGAAGGGCAACTGGGCTGGTCAGGGGTCTGGAGAGCAGGTCTGATGGGGAGAGGCTGAGACAGCTGGGACTCTTCAGCCTGGAGAAGAGGAGGTTGAAGGGAGACCTCATTTCTCTCTATAACCACCTGAAGACAGGCTGCAGTGAGGTGGCCGTTGGCCTCTTCTCCCTAGGGACTGGCAACAGAACAAGAGGAAATGTGGTCAGGTTGTGCCAGAGAATGTTCAGATTGGATCTTAGGAAAAACTTCTTCCCAGAAGGAGTGAGGAGGCCTTGGAACAGGCTGCCCAAGGAGGGGGTGGAGGCACCATCCTTGGGTGGGTTAAGCAACTGGGCAGACAGGGTGTTTCAGGAAATAGTTTAGTGGTTGGGGGTTGCAGGATGGATTGTTGGATTTGATGATCTTGAAGGTCTTTTCCAACCTTCATGATTCTGTGATTCTAAGTCACAAATATCTGCAGGGGTATATTCCAGGGTTTAGATTCTCTGTGGCATTGATCCTGCCTGGGTATAACCTGCCTGAGCCCCTAGAGCCTGTGCCCCTGCTGAAATACCATTTTTCCTAGGGCTGCTGGGGAGCAGGGAGCCAGCACTGTTTTGCCCTAGGTTGCCCATGCAGCATAATGACAGTATGTTAGGGACATGGCAAACCAGCCCAGCATGCTGAGCCACCCTTAACCCTTCTCACACACAGCAAACACAGCATTTCTTTGGCAGCATCTGGGACAGGGAGCTGTCTGCCAGGCCACCTAATGGCTCTTCTTCCTGAGCCCAGAGCACCTGGCAGGTGGGCTGTGTGCAAGCAGCTCTGCATGGACTAGAGTGGTGCTGGCCACACTGATGGTGCTGGTCATGCCAGACTCAAGTCTTCTCGGCACTGCCGCTGCATGCCCCTGCAGTGTGAGCTCTCCCCGTACTGTATGCAATGGAAAGCATGTGCTGCTTCACTCCATTGCCTGACAGTATTGTCCAAATCAGTGCGCAGGAGCTACAACACATTTTCCAACACCTTGTTTCTTCTTAATTTCCAGGTTTTCCGAAAGAAGGCAGTAGAGCTGGGAGAGAAATTGCTGCCTGCGTTCAACACCCCCACGGGGATACCTTGGGCATTGCTTAACATTAAGAGGTAAAACGACTGCTTTTTGGTGGCAGGATCATATCAAAGATGTTAAAGTGAAACCATCATCACCACAGCACGAGTACAGTTGCTGCACTAGGTTTTGTCTTCTCGTCTGCGTAAAAAATGGCATAAGGCCCCTGGTTCTACAGTTCAGAAGCACACTGCACAGTCAAGAATGTGTGTAGAGACACGTTTGTCAGTCTCAATTAATGACTTCATGAATTAATATTTGTCACCTAGTACTTCGTTTCTTGTTTTTTCTGAAGTTCTTTTTGCTTTTAGTTCTGCTATAAGCAGGATGAGAGCAAAAATACCTTCTACTCTGCTGAGGTTCCCAGCTACTTTGGTGTTTACCTGTTCTCAGACATGGTACCAGCTTGTTCTTCAGCAGCATACCAGTGCTTTCATATCAGTACACGAGAGTAATAGCTGCCACAAGTGACTCACTGGTTCCCAGCCTCTCCAAGGACTGGAAAGTTGCTTTGCCCAGCTGTGCTTTGAACGCTGCAGGACATGGATGCTGTCCTGAAGTTCCTTTGGCCTCCAGTGTCTGACTCCAGGTAGATGTCATCAGTTTCTTGGTGTGCCCCCAGCTCTGCCAGCAGTACTGGGCCGGTAAAGAGAATGTTCTTGCATTGCCTGGGGAACAATGCAGAAGTCTCCGTCTGTGGCGTATGTTTGTGCGTACGTCAGCACACGTCAGCGTCGCTCGTACTGCGAGTAAACCACAGCACTACCCATCGCAGGAGAACGAGTTGAGGGGCATTTCACATGTGACTGTGTGTTGCTGGTGTGCTGCAGGCTTTTTCTGCGTGATTCACTTCTTGCCAGTCAACATCTTCCACTGTTTTCTGCTTGATCTGTATCTATGGGTACACCTTCTCCTCACAATGGGGTGACCACTTGCTTGGTTGGCCGTGTTTGCCTCGGGCTTCCCAGCAAGCTGCTCAGAGAGTCCTGCCGAACCCCTAGTGTGTCAGCTCAGACAGGTTATCCTCAGCCTTCCTGTTAAACACAGGGAGGCAGGAGCAAAAAGCACATCCATGAGCAAAAGCCATGAGAGACTTGGCATCTCGTGCACCTTCCCGTCACTGAAGGGGCTGAGTAGCTGGTGCCCAGTGATGATTTTGACTGATGCATGCTAATGATTTCTTCTCAGCTGACTTCAATGAGTTCTGCCCAAGTTGAGTAGCACAACAGCTTAGACTTCGTTGGTTATTTGTCTGTGTGACTTCTGAGTATGAAACCCCAGCATGTGTTTGGAGTTGCAGCACAGCAGACCTTCTTTCTCACGGCAAATGTGAACATGTTTAAGGTGTTCAGGCTAAAACCTTATCTTGGATGTAGCTCTTATCTCGATCCTTGCTTGCCTGCCAAATAGACCCATGGTTTCTTAAACAGTTTGAATTCTGTGGTAGGTCTTTGTGGGTTTGTTCAAACAACTGCTATGATGCCCTGTTAATGTCAGGCACAGACACTACGAGGTGGGAAGGCAAAAAGAAGGGGATTTGTTTCTTGTCTGTCACCAGCGTGGAAGAGGATCTCTGCTGAGATATCCTACTTTGTGAGGGTGGAAAAAGGTGCACTAAATGCTGAATTCTTGGTTATTAATTTGGAACAATTGTGGATCTGTCTAGATTTGACCTTTAATAGATGACTTTCCCATAATACTGTTTGTAAATAAATAGACTGTCATCCAGGCTTAGGAACTGCTAAGCCACTGGAGCCTGCATATGTCACGGCTCTAATACCCCTCATTTCTGATTAGTGTTTTGTTTGATTGTATTTTGATTTATGCTTTAAACTGGAGGACAGTCACAATAGATCGTGGGTGGCAGTGGTTATTTTTAAATTACTATTTTGGGATTCACAGATGAGCTGGGCATTTGTCTTGCTATGCAAACGTTCTTCACAAAAGAGTTTATCTCTGCTCATACGTTCTCGTGGCAGCCAGGACAGCCCTCCCTTTGTATGTTTCTGTGTGTGAACATGTGGATGTGTGTCCTTCCCTGCCAAAGGCATCCACCCAAAGTCTTGTACTTTCTCTTTTCCATTGTTTGTCTTCTTCCTGCTTCTTTCCTTGTGACTCCGTGTCCATGGGACACATACTGTCCTCTAGTATCAATTGGATTTAAAAGTTCACTTTCCTAGTCTTCAGCTAAAATCATTAGCCAATTGTTGAAGGGATTTATTCGTGCCATTTCCTTTTGTCTTTGAAGTGGATTTTCAATAGCTAGTGCTGGGAGTGCCCTCCCTTGCCCTTTCACAACATTCCATTGCATTTCCCTGCTGTGATGATCTCCATACTGCTCTGTACCTTCTGTTCACCTTCAGCCTCTGTTTTTCCCTTCTGCCTGTAGAGCCCCATTTGTAGAGCTCCCTTCCTTCTGTGGGTGGCCACCGTTGTCCAACACTTGTCCCTGTTCTGGCTGAACATCCCGGTACAGAAAGTGGCTGAAGAGGGAGTGCTGGTGGCTTGACAGGCAGATTTGAGGCTCCTTCCGAGATAAGGAGTATGAGCAGGCAAAGCTGCTTTTACTTATTTGTTTACTTAGTTCTTTTTCATCCTCAGCCATGTCCTTTCTTCATGGATTTAGTCTTAAGGATTTCTAAAACCCCAGCTATCACAGCTTCTTAAAGTACAACCAGTTGATGATCCTCTCAGTGAGCCATGACAGTCTGGCTTCTTCACACTCACGTTTTGATTTCTCTTCCTCTCTACAAACTTAATTTGTGTTGGAGCAGTTGGATCACTTGGATGTTTCTGTAAAATGCCTCTCAGACTGAAATAAGAATAAATTAGAACTCTTTGAGTGAGTTCAGAATGGTTCAATGGAGGGCTTGTCCCTGTTAGGCTGATGATGTGGCTCAGTGATTACGGAGGTCTTTTCCCACCTGGCCAGTTCAGTGATTCTGTGATCTCAGCAAATACCCAGCTTCCATCATGTCTGAAGCATTTAGTGACTGTTTTAATGTAACTGTTTAATTTTACTCGTAAAAGAAACCTGTATGGGGCTTTTGTTCATGAGATGATGCCTAGCTGTGAGATACAGAAGAGAACCAATTGCTGTTGCTCTGTTGGGTCACCCAGGAACACACTTCTCAGTGTAAGATCCTTGGCAGGATTTTGTTCTCTTCTCTTTTCAAGTCACTTTTCCTCTCTTTGAAAGCAGACCTTTCTCTTTTTGTAGTCACTATTAGTTCCAGTACAGCCACATTACTGCTTTCTAACATGCCACCCAGGGCACTCTGCTGTGACAGAATTTACTTTCCATTAAATGTTTGTGCTCCACATGTTGACAAGTCAAGTAAGTAAATTTCTATCTCTTAGGTGCTCTGATCTTAGAATCATAAATCATAGACTGTATTGGGCTGGAAGGGACCTCCAATGGCCATCTAGTCCAATTCCCCTACACCAAGCAGGGCCATCGCTCACCAGACAAGGTTGCCCAGAGCCCCATCCAGCCTGACTTTGAACGGCTCCAGGGTATGATTCTATGATCCCCCACCTCTCAGGGTCATCTGTTCCAGGGATCTCCCACCCTCAGATTCCAGAACTTTTTCCTCCTGTGCAGACCCAGTCTGGCCTTTTCTAGCTTCAAGCCATAAGTCCTTGTCCTGTCATTCCCTGCCCTTGAGAACAGTCTTCCCCAGCCTTCCGACAGCCCCTTGCAGAGCCTGGAAGGTTGCTCTGAGCGCCCTGTGCAGAGCCATCTTCTCTTCAGGCTGAACGCAGAGTTTACACATCCACAGAATGCTACAGGTTGGAAAGGACCTCAGAGATCATCTGAGTCCAAACCCCATGCTGGGTTAGCCTACAGCACCTGGGGTACCCAGACTGTCTCCCATCCAAGTACAAACCAGGCCCCACCCTGCTTAGGTGAGTCCAACATTTCATCTCCGTGTCTCTTCACCCACTCCTCTGGGCAGTGAGACCCCAAACTATCTCAGCCTGTTCCCCCTGCATAGGCAGGGACATCTACACTACACCAAAGGAAGGGGAGAATGAGCATTTACCACGTGTTTTGCTTGTGTGTTTTAGCTTGAGTGGCTTTAAGATTTCTACCTGTTCAATACTGAATGATGCAGGTCATTCTTACAGTCATTTCACAATGGCAAGATGGGAGCTGATTTGTTTCCTATTCTAACTTGAACTGCTTTATTATATGGTGGATAATAAGGATTGAGATCCGCCAACCTCAGTTCTTACCTGACCAGATTGTTGGTGACAGCCGGCATAAGAGTACGAGACCGGCTCAGCATTGTGAGACTAGAAGAACAGCACAGTTACCCAGCATCCAAACCACGAACCCTTTGATATTCTAGAACAAGCACTAGGTTAAACAGATGACTAGTGTTTGTACTTACTCTCCACATCGTAACCTCCCAGTTCATAGAATCATAGAACAGTTCGGGCTGCAAGAGACCTTCAAGATCATCAAGTCCAACCTTTTCCCAGCCCTTTCAGCACCACTAAACCTTGTTCCCCCGTGCAACATCTACACTGCTCTTAAACACCTCCAGGGATGGGGACTCAACCCTCTCCCTGGGCAGCTGTTCCAGTGGCTGACAACGCTTTCAGGAAAGAATTTCCTCCTGACATCCAGCTTGAACCTCCCCTGACGCAGCTTAAGGCTCTTTCCCCTCATCCTATCACTGGCAACTAGGGAGAACAGACTAACCCCTGCCTTTCTACAGCCTCCTGTCAAGTAGTTGTAGAAAGCAAGAAGGTCTCCTCTCCATCTCCTCTTCTCCAGGCTAAAGAGCCCCAGATCCAAGTTGGACAGGTGGGACTCTTAACTCTGTAACCAATGCACTGGCAGTGTGTTTCGTCTATCACAAAGAACTCATTCACTTAACTGAAGTTCAGCTTCTCTTTGCAGTGTTCTATAACCCTGTTAGTACCATGAAACTTAACACTCTGTGTTTTGTAGTTGCATTACGCTGATGCTCACGGGTGTCTTTTGATGCCATTTTTCCCCCTCATGTTTAGTTTTAAGTCGTACCTGCCTGTGACATCCTTTGTTCTCCTGAAGCTCACAGGATCACAGTTAGGGGTTGCAAGGGGCTGGAATTCATGGCACATCCATTTTCATGAATACCTCTGCTAGTTTTTCAGTGCAGTTTTCCATTTAATCTTTTGGAGTGACCCTGAAATAACAAATTGTCATGAAATAGGTTCGGTGTTTCTCTAGAAATCAGTCCACTACATCAGAACAATAAGAACGTTCATGCAGTTTTAGTTTTAGCTTCAGATTTTATCAGAAACTGAAGGTCATTATTTGTTAATTCAGGTTTGTTTTGCAGGTTTGCAGAGTTTCTTTCCAGAAATCTTAATGTGATGGAAGGATTTTGTCTTCATGACTCGCATTACTGCTGATCACGGTTGGATTGTCTCTAATTTAGGACCAGCTTTTTAGACCTGACAATCCAGATCCCAGCCTGGTTTGTTTACACAAATCTCAGCATTAAGTGCAGATGCCTGTGGTGCTGCAGTTCTTGCTGTCAGTTGTCAATGCAATGGGGCTGGCTCAGGTTGGAAAACAATTCCATTGTTTCTCATGTAGTCATTTCAGCATCCAGATCTTATTTGAATCCTTAATCTAAGATGCAGGGGTTTGGTACAAACTTCTGGGATTATCCAGTGCCTTTTGGTTTGTCTGTTTCTGTAGATCAAGACCTGCTGCAATCCATCTTTGTTCCTGCTCTCATGTATGTGCCTTCTAACCCTGCTACTCCTCTTCCAAGCTTGCTGCACTCTTCTAATTAAATTTTACTTTGGAGAAGCACACTACTGGTGATTATCAACTCTAATGGAAGTTTTCTGCTGAACTGTGGTTCAACTCTTGCCCCCTTGTCTTCTGTGAGAAGAATATGACTCCTGAATTCATCATGTGCTCCAGGGTTGCTCTTCAGTCTTTTCTCAGAGCTTTGACTTTCATAACTTGCAAAAAGAAATGTCTGGGAACTGTACTGAGTAGTGCCCCACATTAGTTTTCTTGTAATCCTTGGGCTGAACGCTTTTCAGCTCCTGCCAGTCTTCATCCCTTCCCTCTGTCTGTTTCTGCAGTTGTGTAGTTGCTCTGCTGCTCTGTCATACCCAAGCTGTGTAAGCTAGAGCTGCTGTGTGAAGGTAAGATGCTTCATGGAAGAGATCATCCATACATCCCACATCTGCCTGTGTAGTATCATGTGTTGTGCTCCTCCTTCAGTATATCCGAGTACTGGAACATTCTGGAAGGAGTGGTGGTCAAGCTGTGGTTAGACATACTGGGATAGGCATTCAGGGCTCTGTGTGTGATCTATCTACACACACTGCATTTATATATCACAGTCATAAAATTTAGCAGTTTATGACAAATTGGGCTGCTCAGGTGAAGTTTGGGGAAAGAGGTAAATAAAAATGGAACTGGGCTTGGCTTTCCTGCTGAAGGCAAGAAATTCCTTTTCTTACCTCCAGTTTCTCTCAAATACAGAACTGCCTGTTTTTTGCCATCCCCTGGGAGACCTCAGAAATGTTAAAAGAAACCAATCTCAAGTCAAAACCTTTTCAATTTTCATTTGCTGTTGCATATTCAGACTTCCTAGCTGACACCTAAGCTGACCACATGCATACTTCTCCTAGGTCAGAATGAAATAGATTACTGCTGTTTGGAAACCAGGATGTCATAATGCTTGTGTTTCTATACCCATTCTTATCTTTTACCAGGAAGGGTGTCCTGATCTGAGTCAGAACAGAACTAATTCTGCTCAGTGATTTTTAATTTTCAGCTCAGTCTCTCCTAACTCAAGAAGAGTGCCAGTGCTTGTTCCAACCCCTGACCACTCTGTCAGGGAAGACATTTTTCTTGATGTCCAGTAACCCTCCCTGGCACAACTTGAGGCCATTTCCTCTTGTCCTTTCGCTGGTGACTTGGGAGAAGAGACCAAATCCCACTTCTCTCCACCCTCCTTTCAGGCAGCTGTAAAGAGCAATAAGGTCTCCCCTCAACCTCCTCATCTCCAGGCTAAACAACCCCAGTTCCCTCAGCCACTTCTCATCAGACCTGTCCTCCAGGCCCCTCCCCAGCTTCACTGGACCTGCTCCAGCTCTTCAATGTCCTTCTTGTATTGAGGTGACCAGCACTTACCCCAGTACTCAAGAGGAGGCCTCACCAGAGCCCAGTAGAGGGGGACAATAACTTCTCTAGTCCTTCTGGCCACAGTGTTGCTGGTGCAGGCTATGATGCCGTTCACCTTCTTGGCCACCCGGGCACAATACTGACTCATATTCAGCCACTGTCAATCAGCATCTCCAGGTCTTTTTCCACCCAGCAGTTCTCCAGCCACTCTGGCCTAAGCCTGTAGTGTTGCAGGGGGTGGTTGTGATTAAAGTGCAGGACCTGGCACTTGGCCTTGTTGAACCTCATAGAAGGTTGACCCAGTCATCCAGCCTGTCCAGGTCCCTCTGCAGAGCCTTCCTGCCTTCAAGCAGATCAACATACCCACCAAGTTTGCTGTCATCTGCAGACTTGCTGAGGGTGCATGCAATCCCCTCATTCAGGTCATTGATAAAGATGTTAAACAAGACCGGTCGCAGTGCTGAGTCCTGGAGAATGTCTTGGAACCAGCCAACAACTTGATTTCACTCCATTCACCACAAGTCTCTGGGCTCGGCCTTGCAGACCATGTTTGCCCCATCGCAGAGTCCACCATCTCGTGGTGCCTGTCACACTTGGAAATAGCTGCAGCAGCTCTCTTCTGCAGGATGAATTCACCAGGATTGATTGCAGCCTGTTTTTATTAACTCAGGGAAGCAAAGCAGCGCAGTGATATTAAGAAAATGAACCCTGTCTTTCTAATCTGGTAATTAATGTGCAGTTGGCCACGAGGGCAGTCCTGACAAATTCTTGTCAGCTCTGTTAAGGTAGACAGCTGTTCTTTCATCTTTGCTCACATGTTTATAACCTTCCTAACCATTTGAGAGTGGAGTTAGCAATTCAGATCTTGGATATGGATTTTCCTGTCATCATGTGAAGTTCAGTTGCCTCTTTCAAGAGTGATGTTGTGCTGTTCTAGAGCCCTTTTTCCGTTCTTTTAGTCTTTTCACTCTTTTAAACTCTCCAGTGTTGTGCTGGGGTTTTTTTCTGGAGCATTTGTCTGGAGCAGTGGTTCGTGATTATTGACCTGCATATGTTGGATAATCTTAAAATGCTCCTGAGCATTTCATGTACCCCTGGAAATTGAGATCATTCCAGTTAAATAGAGTTCTCAGGATAATGACCTTCCAAACTAATCAAGTCATGTGATGGTCTTCCTGAGGCCTGTCTTGACTTAATTGTGGCAAATTCATAAACCTAACCAACACTGTAATGACAGGAATGGCCACAGCAGTTTGCATTTTTCATAACCTGTCCATATATGTTTTGTCAGAAACATAAAGGGAAAATAGGAAATAGCTTAGAGCATTGAATTAAGAATGGCAGGGTGACTTGTTCGGAGGAGTGTTTGTGTCTTCGTTTCTTTATGATGCGAGAAGATGACTGAGCACCACCCCATGTTCAGCACCCCTCACCTAGTAGGAAAGCTAAGACTGCTGACCAGAAATTACAGCCAATGGGGGAAATGCTGCTAAGCAGTCTGACTCACTTGGCTGCTGTTAGATTTGATCTCCTAAAATACACTGGTGAACAAATATTGTAATCTTGCCAGTAAGATTTAGCTGGAGTACTGGTTTTAACATTTGAAAGAGAAAAAGCACCAAGCTTTTAAGCATCTAAGTAGATCAGACTCTTCAAATATCCAATTCTATCCAGCATCCTTCCACTGCCAGTGAACAGGCAGTTAAAGAAAACCTCCCAGCTTTGCTTGTCTTCTTTTAGATCTGTTGCTGCTTAAATGCTCAGTAGGCGTGTGTTAGAGAAGATGTTCTGGGAGAACGAAACCCAGGAGTTTTCAGCCTGGTTGATCTGTCCTCTTGGTTGTTTTGTGACACAGTTCCAACAGGAGAAAAGGTGGACAGAAAATCTTTGCCAGAACAGCTTCTTGCCTTGTGCTTAAGACATTCTCCAGGAATTTAGCAGGCATTGATTTGAACCTCCTCAGCTGCAGGAGATTCAGCCCATCCCTGGGATGTGTGTTTTGGCTTTCTGTAGTGACTGTAGCCATAGTGTCACATTGTGGAGGTCCTTGTCTGGATCCTCATGTGTCCCACCTGGGTCATCACCAACACTGTGGGTCAGAGACCCCAACTGTATTTCAAACAAGAGCTTATAGCTAAAGCATCAGACACAAAGGGAGGGTTTAACAGACCCATTGGCAAAGGCAGTGAAACAACTGACTCAGTCTGGAGAAGAAAGGCATCAAGACATTTGAATTGACTCCCCTCACCACATATCAGAAGAAACCAACCCCACAAGATATAGACACAGATGCACTGAGTTTTGTCATGCTACTCTTGCAGTTAACTGAGATTAATATCCAAACCAGCATTACTATCTTCATTGTAGCCTCTCTCTTCATTATTACCTTCATCACAGCTTCTGAAATCACAGCAATTGTCCACATTCAGTCTCAATCCTCATAAATCTTCAAAGTTCAGAATTCTGTCAGTCTCTCCAGTTGAACACAGATCAATCAGTAGACCTTGACAGTTGCTCCTGCATCTCTTCAGAAGTGATAACATTTTCTGTCAGTGGTGCAGCTCCCAACAGCCACCAAGATGGAGACAAGCAAGAAGAAGATGGAAGTTGCCAAAGGGGAAGAAGGGTGGGGAGTAGGGGGCAGCCACTTTCCTTTTTAACTTTTAAAACCAAACTGTAAACTTTTCTGCAGAAAACACTTAAATTAGACTGACAGATTGTAAAGCATAACACTCTCGAAGTTCTTTCTTCCTTTAAACTAAAACATTAGCTACAGAACGCAGATGAGCCTGGTCTTACTGGTAGGTGGATGGTGGATGTCTTCTTTAGCAGCTTAGTAAAGCTCAGGAGTGAGCTTCTGGAGTGTTCTTCCTAGTCCTCTTCTTCCGTTAGATCAGCTATACTTGTGTGTTTCCAGGTACTACAAGTGGGAAGGACTAGATCTCACAGAATTAGGATGAAAAAACATAACCCTAATAGCCAGTGCTGTGATTTCATTCAGCCGTGCTGAGAAAAAGGATGGTGGCAGGACTGACGTGTGTAGTGTGGTGAAGTCCAAGAAACCCCAGAAAAGAAAACTCAGTGGGGTGTATGGATGGCTCAAAGCTTTTGTGGGTTTTTCTCATAGCATTAAAAGTTACGGAATGGTAACTGCAAACCTTCAGTCTTCCTGTCCAGTGTTGATAGACAGCTTGGTCTTTGATAGAAAGCTTTCAGCGTCTTTGACAGCTGATCCTGTCATCCCTTTGGCTTCCTGCTTTGCTAGCCAGCATGATTCTCATAGTGAGAAAGGAGCTGTAAAAGAAGATGCGGAATGCTTCCATCAGAAGAAGTGAGGCTTCCCAAAGAATCTCGGTCTGCTCAGATTGTTCTGAACTTTTATCTGTGCGAAATAGCGCGGAGTTGCTAGCAGTCCTGTGCATTTTCAAACAAACTGTCTCCCCCTCTACTCTGCCCTGGTGAGACCACAC
>VXBP01000529.1:0-17065 GCA_013400115.1 Rhinopomastus cyanomelas
TCCGTAGTGATTCTATGATTCTATGATTCTATCTTGTCAGTTGCCACTCAGTAGTAGATATAAGCCCCTACTGGAAGACAGCTGGTATAGTAAGGATATAGAGGACAGGGAACCCTTACTGGAGGTCCTAGCAAAGCTCATAAATCTGGGAAATCTTCCAGTACTGTGACAGCCTCCTCCACAAAGAAGGGCAGTTACACAATAACTCTCCTAGTTATTGGAGACCCACTCCTGAAAGGGACTGAGGGACCAATATGCAGAGCTGACCCCCATCATAGGAAAGTCTGCAGTTTACCTAGAGCTCAGATCCAGGATATCACAAGGATGCTCCCTGACCTGGTGAGATCAGCTGACTATTACCCACTGCTTATTTTCGAGACAGGTGGGGAGGAAGCTGTATTCCATAGCCTGAGGGGAATGAATAAAGACTACAAGGCCTTGGGACATTTGGTAAAAGAGTCTGGGGCACAAATTGTATTTTCTTCATTACTTCCATTTTGGGGTGAGGACACGGGCCAGAATAGAAGGACTCAGTCCATTGATGCCTGGCTACAAGACTGGTGCTGCAGGCAGGGCTTTGGGTTCTTTGATAGTGACTGGTTCTATAAGACACCAGATCTTTCAGGTCCACATGTAAGAAGTTTTACTCAGAAAGGAAAAAGGGTTCTGGGGAAGGAATTGGCAGGGCTCATTCAGAGAACTTTAAACTAGATTCAGAGGGGGTGGGATAGTTGCGGGGTGCACACCAGTGGGACAGCGCTCTGGTCCTAATGAAAACCAGGTGACCTCTCACTGTCCTAGGGTGAAATCGGAGTGCTCAGCTCGCTCCCTAAAATACCTGTACACCAAGTGTTAGTTATATTAAATATATTAATGTTAATATAAAAGACAAACCAGTCAGGTTTTTTGTCTATTACATGCCATATTTCCTAAATAATGTAATGTTCTGCATAGCTTCTATTATATATTCTTCCAAATCATTACAAGAAATCTCACAAGTTAGTATTATTTCAAGCACGTAGATAAGATTTGTTCTTATGCATTTAAAGCTGTTACTGCAAAAAAAGTCCAAGTTTTGACATTCAGTGGTTCAGGAATTTTCCCAAAACAGGAGGGAGAAGAGGAAGAATAGTTTTCTCTGAGGTACTTAATCTGCATATAGATAAGCTCCTTCACTATGTGAATCATAGATATCAATCATTCATGTTCATCAGTGCCTCGTACATATTCATTAGAACAAACTGTTATGCATGATTAAAGCTGTCCTAAAGTGACAATACTGTGTTCTGTTTTTATCTCAGCTCTCTGTGTACTGGTTTCTTTCTCACAATCTGACCACACTTTCTGCTACCTACAAAGAAACCAAACTCCATTAAGAGATTGCATGGATTTGCAGTCTACACCCAAGCTGCTACACAGGGATCCTGAAGGTTTTCTATTTTCTGAGCAAAGATTGCAGCAGTGTTCAGAGTCTAATTCCAAGGCTTTCAGGATTGACTAGAAATAGGTGTCTTTAATATGCTCATTTGCATGCAGGTACTAGAAGGAAAGTTGCTGGCTGGAAAAATACAAGCACGTTTTCCTATTTTCTCTAAATATGTTTTGTGATTTTTGTGACTTATGGTAAAAGACTTGGGGAGGTGGTAAAAAAACCCCTGCCTTTTCTTGCCTAAACACTTGCATTCTAGGACCTTGATCTGTGATTTTATTTTCAGTGAAGTCAATTGAATATGAAGCTTTACTGATGGTGTTAGAAATACAGCTAGGAATGGCAAGCCTAAAAATACACGACAGATTTGTGAAGTATTCAGAATACATTACTGATCTCCACTTGATCTAGGAAGATTTAAAAGCATTTGTTTAGTACCCAGACGTTCTCTGCAAGACTGTTTCTTCAAAAGATCATGGTGCTTTGGTTGACAAATGAAAAAAGTAAGCACTTCAGTTTTTGGCCTAGAGGCAAATGTTTTACACGGCTTGTCTGCTCTAGATATTCCCAAATACAACAACAGATAATCCCAAGGAAATTAGAAGTGAAAAGTAGTATTTTGTTATTTCACTTAAGTGAATGAAAATGAAGAATGCGTCAATGAACTACTAGTATTTCCTTGAGAAAACAAAATAACATTTCCTATTTTTGTGCCATTATAATTCCATTATAAAGACTATTTTTCATCTAAAAATGGTGCCAATTACTCAGTGAATTAGTGAGACTAAAGAGCAGGTCTTGCATTAAACTGAATCCCAGATCAGATTTTTTTTACTTTTTAAGTACTCCAGCATTAAATTGGAACCATAGGTCTTTCTCTGAATTTCTGGTACATGAATAGGAAAAAACCCCAAACATGTAAGAATGGAAAGTTCTACACCGACACGTATATTCAGATGTTTTGTACAGTGAGTCAGCCAAGGAGCGGTCTTGTGATGACAGTGCAGCAGCAGTACCGCTTCTGCTATGATTTGAATGTTCTGCTCTGCTAAAAGCACCACAGCAAGGTCTCAACCAGCTATACTGCTACCACCACCCACTCAAATTTTGTCTGCTTTCCCCAGCCAGCAACCCCAAATTACACAGTTGGTCTTGAGGTCAGTAGTGTATTGCGTATCCCATTGGCTGGCTCAATTCACCTATCCATGCTTTGGCCCCTCCCAGATTTCCATTAAAATTAATGCAGGACATATGTTAATTTAAAATGTTAATTATATTTTACCACACACTCAAAATTTGTTACATAATGGAGACTGAAGCAAGATGGAATTGGACGTTTCATCCTTTCTGGCTCAACTGTCCAAGAGCTGTGTGCTATCCTTCTTGGCACAACGCTATAATTTTATTTAGGTTCTAGTTTGGGGAAAATAATACGTTGCCAGTTGGCACAGTTTTACTTGTTCACAATATTTTAAAAACAAATTAGAAATGAAATATTTGCTAGCAGAATTTGGAACTTGGAAGACTTGCCACTATCTGTCTAATGTTAATATTTAGGAGTCTGACGCTTTCACTCATAAACTAGCCTAGTACAGCATTTGAGTTAACTCTAAAGGAGGCTGAAACATAGCTGCATCTGGGTAGTCTCTCTTCAGGAGTGATTTTAGTCTTCTGTCCATCAAATCTGTTTCAATTTCCCTTCAGTTGAAACCAGTAAAATATTTCAGCATAGAGACATGCAATGAGTCTATTTAGTTGCTTCTTAACCTCTGTATGGTTGCAGCAAAGTGATGCAGAGAGCATGAAATATTGAGTTTATAGTGGGCTGACTACATTCTTTGAAAGTGTGATCCACAGAGTCCATCCATATTATCAAGACATTTCCTACTTACAGCAGTCTGCACATGAAGAAGAGTTCTGTCCGCACCTGTCCTATCCTTCTGAGATTCAAAGACTAGGCTTATTCCAGAAGTGAGAGTCCTAGGTGTGGAAAGCTCTGAGAACGAGCAGGCAGAATTTATGTTATTGTGCTTTAAGCAGCGAAAAAAAGAGAAATAAACTCATTAATGTCTACAAATATTTGAGGGGTGGGTGTCAGGACAATGGCACTGGGCTGTTCTCGGTGTCATGTAGTGATAGGACAAGGGGCAATGGTTGTAAGCTGGAACATAGGAGGTTCCACATCAACCTGAGAAGGAACTTCTTCACGGTGAGAGTGACAGAGCACTGGAACAGGCTGCCCAGGGGGGTTGTGGAGTCTCCTTCTCTGGAGATATTCAAGACCCGACTGGACGGGTTCCTGTGTGACTTGGTTTAGGTGATCCTGCTGTTGCAGGCGGATTGGACTAGATGATCTTTCGAGGTCCCTTCCGATTGGTAATGATTCTATGATTCTATGATTCTATGATTCTATGAAACTCATAAGAGATTTAGGAGCCCCGGTCCTGTGTTCTTCTCAAGTGAAAGCATTCCAAGCCATATCTAATTTTCTTGACAACACATGGTATAGATTAATTTTATTGAGGCATCTCTGCTGTGACATTAGGTCTCCCTAAGATTCATAGGAGTAAGTTGATAGCAGTATTTTATAGCCTTGTAGTCCAGTATAGCCAGTTCTGCATGGAAGAATACTTGACATTCCTGCCTATGCTTTGTCAATCTACTCCTGAGTTTTTTACTCTATTACTTCAATTAATGTGCCAAGATTAATATTGAATCATATAGGAGAAACTGTGATTAAACCTAGATTCCTTACAGAAGCAAGCTCTAACATCTAAGTAGAAGCAAAATTTGAATAAAAATCATATTTTTCAGTTCAGTAATTAGTTTTAATAAAAGTTTTGACAGTGTAAAAAACTGGTAACCATCTAGAGCATTAAAAAGTGGTAAGCATTTGGAGAAAAGTAAAAGTGAAAAAATGGGGGCATGAAACAGGTAGAGAAGATGGTGTTAGATGAAGAAAAGTACGGAGGAAAAAGCAAACATGGTCTACCATGGACAAATATTGTCAGAATGTGACTGCAGAACCCAAATCTTTTGGAAACTGAGTGCTAGACAATGATATGATTAAGTAATAATCAATTAATTATGGTTGTATAAATCAAGCAATTAATTGTATAAACACGCAATTAATTAAGTGAGAAAATTGTGTAGGTGCAGAGTCAATTAGGTGGTAAAACTCATTATAAGTAAAATACATAGGCAGTGGAGTGGAATTAAACAGGCAATGTTTCAGGATTTAAAATTAGCTGAGTAAGAAAAAAAATCAATAATTGGACAATCATTAAAAGTAGTGAATCAGTTAAGCAGGATGAAAGGTAATAGCATTATTAAAGAAGTCATCAATAAATCTATTAAATAATTCTCAAGAGAGTGATGTAATTAGTAGAGTAAGGACAAGCAGTCCAGTCATTATCAGTAGGCAGAGAGCAGAACCAGGAGAAAGTGTAGTGGGTGTTGTGGGTACCAGCAGCAGCCACAGTAGATTCCAGAAATACACCTTTCTTAGTGTCTTTGTCACTGCAAGGTGTTATCCTGCTCTATGTAAGGAACCATAATTTATCTATGAAAAAATGCCTTTTTAGAGCAGGAACAGTGTGTGAAGTCCTAGTAATACAAACAGCAATAGCTACTGCAAATATGAAGGCTTATATTCCCTAGTATCTCTTATTCTGCAATTAGTTACTTGATAGTCAAATGATATGGCAATTCTCCTTAGCTCATAAAATGTAATAATAAAGCTTAAGATTGTTTCAGGAATATTTCCTTTAGGTTTTCAATCCTTTGTATTAAAACTCAGCTTCATGATTTCCACCACCCAAGCAATCAACTGAATTTCTTCCCTAGTTATGTCTGTAGACAGGAAATTAATCATAAAGTGCTTCATGTAAACTACTAAGATTGTGATCTACTTCTCTACAACTATTTTTATTTTCTTCATGTATTAGTAACCGACCTTGTCAACAAATACATTACATTCTTTAAAGGAACAATTCTGCATTTTAAATTTGTATAAAAGATATGCAAGATTTTGAAGTAATTGAAGTGAACTGTAATGTTTATAATAGAGCTAAGCATTAAAGGTGGCAAATGGCTGGCTATTGCTGTGTACATTCTTCCATACACATTTCCCAGTTCATTTAATTGCCTGACTTTCAAAAGCCCTGTCATTCTCATTCTACTCAGAAATTGTCAATGGTACTGATTTGTGTGAAGATCTTGTAATGAACATTAATTGCATTGTCTCATTTTCACTTAAAACCTAATTTTGGCACTGAGCTACATTATAAGAAGGTGAAAAACTACCACGGTATAATATATTGCAGTAAAATATCTGAAGATTTTCTATTTAGGAGAAATGCCTTCTTGTTGACCTAAAATGTTTCAGTTAAAATACTCCAGGTTTGACAGAATTTTGCATCTCCTCAGACTGCTCAATACAGTGATGGTTCCAAAACATCAAAAACAAGGGTTACTGAAATTTTCTTGCCAGTAAGGTAACCAACGGATCATGGCTCTGCAACAGTCTATAGGAAAACTACATCTTAGGAGTTAGAATTAGAACCAGCTGAACCATGGGTGTTTATAAATCATTTCACATTTGCACCTTTACAGATCAGAGAAGCCGATGATCAGCACTATCTAATCCTTTTCCTGATATGAAACCCCTAGTATTTTTCCCAATATAAAGCCCATAATCCTTTTCCTGATATGAGTCAGCTAATACTTCTTCTAATACCAAGCCAACTATATTAAAAAAAACCCTGTCTTGTGATCTCCTAAATGGGAAAGTCTTGGTTTAGGATTTCAAACAGTATCTGTGTGCTTCATTTAAAATGTATGCTTTTCTAGATTTTTCAGGAATATTTATTTTATCACAATTATAATTTAATACTGTGCTGCAAATAATAGTAAGTTTCTCCTGACATGTGAGTAAAAAACTGTCCCATATATACACCCATGGACAAATACTTATGGGTATATGAATGGAAACACTTTTGGTTATAAGAAACTTCTTTCAAAAGAACTAAAAATGTATGAAAATATCTACTGCAAAAATACAAATAACAATAGCTTAAAGTTTCACATAAGATTCAGGGAATTATCTGAATTTTTCAAGTGTTTTAAGTGTCTACAGGGCAGTTGTAATGATAAAATTAGCTTTAGTGATTTGTAGAACTTCTCAGAGGATTACAATTGCATCCTTTGAAGTTTGGGATATGGAATTCTAATTTTTGTTACACAAGTATAAATCACAAACTTGAAAATAGCTTTCGAAAATAGCTTTTGGTTACTCCAGACAGGGATGGAGACATCAATAAAGAATTGAGAGTTAAGTAGAAAACACTTGAGTCCCCCCCCCCCCCCCATACAGTTCACATAGAATGTAAAAGGCTGGAAGGGACCTCCAAAGATGGAGTCCAGCCCCTACACATCACTGTCCTCTGCTGTTGGAATAACTTGTGCACTATGTGTTACAGGAGTAATTCCTTAGACTACCAGCTATGTATTGTTGGATTTCACCTTTACTAACTCAAAACAAAAAGTTATAGAGTAGAAAACAAAAACAAGGAAACACAAAGCCCAGTATCATGCTTTACTCAGCATACATTTATTTATATTTATTACTTTATTTCTAAAGAAACAATGTTTGAAAAACAAATGGAGTTTAAAACTTCATATCTATGAATTTGATCAGTTCCCAGTAATTAGAATTTTTGAAGGGTGGGTGTCAGGAGCGTGGAACCAGACTCTTCTCAGCGTCATCTAATGATAGGACAAGGGGCAATGGATGTCAGCTGGAACAGAGGAGGTTCCAGATCAATATGAGAAGGAACTTTTTCCTGGTGAAGGTGACAGAGCACTGGAATGAGCTGCTCAGGGGGTTGTGGAATCTCCTTCACTGGAGATGTTTAACACCCACCCGGGTATGTTCCTGTGCAACTGGAACTAGGTGATCCTGCTGTGTCAGGGGTATTGGACTAGATGATCTTCCAATCCCTAATGTTCTGTGATTCTGCAGTCTATGAGGAGGCTTAATGAGCATTCTGGCCATCATGGGGCTATACTCCACTCATGCTTTACTATAATTCATATACACAATGTAAAAGTGTAAGTACTTCAGTAAAAGTGAAAATCATTCTGGACTGACAATATTATTTCTGTACACAATTAACGTTACCTAATGAGAACAAAATAAAAATGATTCCTTCAGAGATATAACATTACTTGAAGATTTTGGAAAGAAAGAAATGGGTTTCTATGGATTCCTGTCTCCAGTACATAGAGATACCTAAGTAAATTATGACTCTTGATAGCAATGTGTGGAGCAAAATTCTAGGTGTTTAAAACAATTTCCCCTTTCAAGTAACAGTACTATGGCATTGTCACGGTTTAGCACCTGGTTAGCCACAAAATCATGATCTGCCTAACAGTGCAGACGGAAATGTCCTCCCACCCCCAGAAGGGGAGAAAAGAAGTAAAGTAAACACACGTCCAGAAACTGGAATTAGAAATATTCAGTTTATTAAACTTTATTAAAGATTTTATTAAGTAGAAAAAAAAAAAACACCCAAAAATAAAAGGGAAAGGGAAAGGGGGAAAAAAGTATGTTCTTCCTCAATTCAAGTCCACCCCTCCCCCAGCCCAGACCTGATGACCCGTGATTCCTAAGAGATGCTAAAAGCCACTGACAAGGGGAAGGTAAAAAGGAAAGACTGGGAAATCTCCTAAGCAAAACTTAAATATTCAACTTAAGTAGTTTCTTAGGCAGCAGTCCAAAAACTTAGTGGGAGAAGACAGAGATTAGAGGAAGATAAAAAGAAAGATAAAAAGAGAAAAGTGGAAAGGGGGTACTGCAGTGAAGCAGAAGATGGACAGACACCCACAGAAGAACAGACAGGCCGCAGTGTGCTACCGGCCAAAATGAAACCGCAACCAGACACACAAACAGGGAGGGGGTACCAGGAAGAGGGCAAAAGGAGTACCCTGTCCCCAATTAAGGACCCCCAAAATCTGTCTGGCCCACTCCACCTGCTCAGTCTGTCTCCCCTTCACTTCTGCACCCCACCCACCTCCGCCCCTCCAGGAACAGCATGCAGGAGGGAAATGTAATCATCCCCTGCAGCAGAGACAAGTTAACTCCTTGTGTGCTAGAAGAGAGTTTGATGTAGGAACACCATAAGCAAACATGATTTCACTAAATCCAGAACAGGCATCCAAACAGGAATTTTATCACCAGAGGCCTTTCAGCTGTTATAAACTCTCCTAACTCTCTTGAGAGACTTTCTAATGATGTAGGCTAGTACTTTGAGTAGAACACTTAGGCAGTATATGTGGAGTGCTTTCCTCACTAATTTGTTTTATGAATGAAGATACTGTGACCTTTGTATGTTACATAAATGTACATTTATCAATTTGTAATTGCAATCCATATTGTACTGAAGTACAAAAGATTAAAAATATTTTTAAATAATCTGACACAAATCTATGTTTAATTTTTAAAATTAGAGAACCTTCAACCTTATCAACTTTTATACTAATGCAATAGAAAGTGTGTGCTAATTAGCTTAATTATTTTGGTTTTGCTTTGTTCATGAGTATTCTGTTATCAAGATAATTAAAGATGACTGATGACATTGAATAGAATGTTATACTTTGAATGTAGTGGAAAGTCCGGCAGTTGGAGAGGTTAAATTGCTTTGATTAATGCTTTTTGATGTATTAATTATTATATGCTTTCTGACTGGATTCTGCCAGAGTATTTAGACACTACTCCAGTACCATACACTAGCATGTGAGTGTCCAAAGTTTCTGTGGACCAGTACTTCACTCACATTTTTAAAATATATTTGCCTCCTGTACCTTAGAAACAGGATTTGTTTATGTATGTAACACAGAATATAACTATACTGTAAAGAAATGTTTGCTCTGAAATTTAGAGAAAACCTTAATATCAAGGTTTTCTTTAAAAAGGGAACAAAAGGAGGTCCAGAGAACTAGAGATTATAATCTAAATCTCTGTTTCCAGGAAAATAATGGAAGAACTCTTCTATGTGTTATGTATATGTACATGAAGAGAAAGGGAATAGACTGCTCGTGTCTAAAAAACCTGGTAACCTTCTATAAAGAGATGACTGCCCCAGTGGTTGAGGGATGAGCAGCAGATGTTGTTTGCTTTGACTTGATCTCCCCTATTACCTTTATAGTCAGCAAGATACAATCTGTGAACATTTGCTACTAAATGCATTAAAAATCAGATGAACTATTGGGCTAAAAGGCTTGAGGTCAATGATATCAAGTTCGATTTTTACCTGTTATTAGTGATGTTCCTCAGGGTCAATACTGAGAGCCATATTGTTTAATGTCTTTATTAAAGACCCAGATTGTCAGACAGAACACACACTCACCCAGATTTGAGGATGCCAACTACATATGGAGTGGGACGCAGGAAGAAAAGTACTTGGTAGTAGTAGGGCAAAGCTGCTGCAAAGCAAACTTGACCTGGGAAAGATGAGATGATAGAAGCCTCCTGAAGTTCAAAATAGGGAGGCAGAAACTTATTCGCATGATTTGAAATAGCCTCATATAACAGTATACGCTGGGCCCTGGATGGAGACCCACTAAGACATTTGCAGGTCTTGAAGGTCATGGCGGAAAAAACAAGCTGAATATCAGCAGCATCCAGTGATGAAGTTATATGCAAGAATCTGCATAGTGATTTGCTAGCTCATTTTCTGAGTTGACATCTCTTTGTCTTTTTGCACTTCCCCATTCCCTGCCAGAGCAGGATCACCTACATTACCTATAATGAATGCATATAATGAAGTAACTGTTAATAAGATTCTTCCTCAGCTATAGACATATCACAATCACATGACAAATTAAACAAAAAATTACTGTACAATATGATGAAAGAAAGCTTTAAATCCACTGAGTTTCAACATCCACAAAATATCTAGAAGGCAGTATATAACACTCAAGTGATGATACTTGATCTCCACCTGTCTTCTAAAAATCATATTCCCATGTTTTCACTTTCAGTGAGCATATGAAAGAGTTTTTCTTTCTTTTCCAGATGTTTTTTGCTAAACCCACACATGATTAATCACTGTTTTCTTCCACCTTACTTACTTTCCAAGATGTTTATAAGGCCATCAAAAGTGTATTTCAGTTTCTTTTTTCACTGCATGGTTAGGCTATGACCTACATCTACACTATGAAGAGCTCTGAGAAAGACTGTTTCCTAATGAATTTTACTTCCACCTGCCTCCTATTAATGAAGATCCACTGATGTATTTGCAGAGACCCTTATGAGGTGATCACTTAATTTGGAATTGAGGAATTTATGCTTATTCAATTACCTGAGCTGAAATTATATCTCCAATTTTTTTTGTTAATCCATGTTGCACAATGTTATTTAAGCATGTCCATTTTTTTCTCCCTTGAGCACAGTTTTATAACAAGACTGAAGTGTAGTTATGGGCTCAATTCAATTAGAACAAAAACATCTTTCACAATGTAATTATTTCATGTTTAAAGTCCAACCATTTGGAATCTCCCTCAAAGTGTTCAAGTCCTATTTCTTATTTCTGGTGTGCAACTGGACTTAGAATAAATTAATCCTGGCTCATCTTTTACTGATTTGTGAGAGGCAATAGCAGAGCAAATAATTGCATTTCATTATACAGCATACAAAAATTAAGCTTAACGTTCGGATACCCACCAAGCAATGCTAAACATCGAATTTTGTCTTGTAATTCTGTAGTAGTCTTTATCTGAAGTAATCTTTTCAGGAATGCTTCCAAAACAGTGAATAGAATATAAGTAACCAAGGACAAAATTGAAAGGCCAGAGCTCAAATATTAGGTTAGGCAATATAACTGAGAATCACAGAATCACAGAGCATTAGGGATTGGAAGGGACCTCAAAAGATCATCTAGTCCAGGGATCCTCAAACTTTTTAAACAGGGGGCTGGTTCACTGTCCCTCAGACAGTGTCGAGGGCCGGGCTATAGTTTCGTGCTGCCTGGCTTGTTTTGTCTGGGAGTGGAAGGGAGACACAGAGGAGCCACCCAGCCCCACAGCACAGCAGGCAGGAAGAAGTCAACTGCAGTTGCTCGGTGTGGGGAGGAGGTAAAGACCGGCGGGCCGGATTGCACATCCTGGGGGCCGTATCCAGCCCGGGGGCTGGGGTTTTAGGACCCCTGATCTAGTCAAATACCCCTGCCACAGCAGGATCACCTAGATCAAGTCCCACAGAAGCATGTCCAGGCGGGATTTAAATGTCTCCAGAGAAGGAGACCCCACAACCGTCCTGAACAGCCTCACCATGAAGAAGTTTCTTCTCGTATTTATCTGGAATCTTCTATGTTCCAGCTGACACGCATTGGCCCTTGTCCTATCATTAGATGACACTGAGAAGAGCCTGGCTCTAGCCTCCTGAAACCCACCTCTCACATATTTATAAACATTAATGAGGGCACCCCTCAGTCTCCTCTTCTCCAAGCTCAAGAGACACAGCTCTCTCAGCCTTTCCTCATCCAGGAGATTTTCCATTCCCTTCATCATCCTTATGGCTCTGCGCTGGGGTCTCTCCAGCAGTTCTGTGTCCTTCTGGAACTGAGTGGACCAGAACTGGACACAATACTCCAGGTGTGGTCTCTCCAGGGCAGAGTAGAGGGAGAGGAGAACCCCTCTCGATCTGCTAACTACCCCACTTCTCATCCACCCCAAGATGCTGTTGACCCTCTTGGCCGCAAGAGCACATTGCTGGCTCATAGTCGTCATGCTGTCCACCATGACTACCATGTCCCTTTCTCCTACGTTGCTCTCCAGCAGGTCAATTCTCAACCAATACTGGTACCTGAGGTTCTTCTTGCCCAGATGCAAGACTCTACACTTGTTATACTGATGACATGGACGGACATTGTTCTTTTGCATAACGTTGACTATTAAGGGATGATGTGACAAGCTGCAAACAGAGGTCTCGCACCATGGTCAAGTCTTGTCCTCTCTTATATGGACCTGTTTGCCTAAAAGTTGTTGTCAATGCATGTATATCACAAACACACATAACTCATGCATTTACAACAATCCAACTATACAGAAGCTCTCCAGTCACTGCCCATGACTTGCACAGATTTCAGTGATATTTTTTGCAACCAGCAAACAATATAAATTCTACCTGGATGAAGAAGAAAGATACTGACACATAAGCAGAGGACTGAGGTTGTGAAGAAAAAGACCCCCAGGGAGAAAGAACATCTGACTCAACTAAACAGGTCTTTTGAAGCAGTGAACTTTATCAACTTCAGTTTTCTTCAAGATCAAGAAAAATCATGTAAGACAAACACTAACATATTTGAGAACTTGGGTATATGAATCTTAATTGGAGATGGTGAAAGAGAATGAGACATTGTGAAAACTGATATATGAGAGGATTGTACCACTCCTGCTGTTGTTACTGAATTGCATTTGTCCAAAGAGCCACCTTGTTAAGAGAACAATAAAAGAGATGCTTGCAAAATATTATGAAACTGGTGTTAAACTCAGATTTAAGAATATAATTTTCACATTGCAAAATGTCACTACTAAGCTTAGTCTCTTTCTACTTAATTACAATATCTTGAAAACTACAAAATGTTTAGGGAAGAACAAGGATTAACTAATTTGTTACATTTATTGTCAGTTCAAGCAACACATTTTAGATGGATAAGAATAAAGCATAATTAATGAATAGTATAAAAGATGCTGGTATTTTCTCTCCTGGGAATTTATCCACTATTATAACAGGCAATAATGAGTACTTTTGCATTAAAGTAGAAATTTGGCTTTTTCTGCACTTGCTAGTAGTTGATTTCAAAACTGTGAACAGTCTTTAAATCTTGTTTTCTTATTTTGTCAAATAGGAGTCTATCATATCCACCAGCTCTGAAAATATCTAATAATAACTATGTCAACTGGATTTGATTACACTGCTCTTGACATGTCGCATAATGGCTTCATTAAGCTGAAAGTGTGCGTAACGAAACAGACATTCATTAAGGCATTTGAAAGGAAAAAAAATTTTACCTGACTCTTGAAAATTGTCACGGCTGATCTAGCAGGGCTTTGTCTGTGAAGGTCTTTGATTTGTTTACTATGTCAGAAATCAGAGTTCTTCAATTATATTATTTATTTACACATCTCTGATAACAATGTACTGTTTTCTTGTATAATATTTAACAATATATATGACATTGTTAGAAATTGTTCATTATTAATGGGCTAGTTATATAGATAACTCTCTCTATAACTATAGGCATATATTCATAAACTCCTAAATTACTTAACATTCTTTTTAGTTCAATATTCTTCAATTGTGTTTAATCCTTACAAAGTATTACTTCAACCAGTATTGTTCTGCTCAGTTAAACTTACTTTGACTACAGAAAATACATCACTTCTAAGTGCTTGGGAAGAAGAGAAGTAATTTTAGTAAAAATAAAGGTTAAATAATTACAGGTTGTGTTGATTAACATTAACTAGCTGCCAGATGCCCACCAAGCTACTCTCTCATTCTGCCCTTTCAGAATGCAGAGGAAAAATAAGGTGGAAAATTTATTGGTTGAGATAAGGACAGGGAGATCACTCACCAGTTACTGTTACAGTTAAAATATTGGGGGAGAATAATATCATTCGTTGCCAACTAAAACTACTGTAGAACACTGAGAAACAAAGCCAAAACCTTTGTTTTCAACTCCCCCTTTTCTTTCCAGGTTCAGATTCACTTCTTCATTCTCAATTATTCTCCCCCATCCCAACCAGGTTATATGACATAATGGGATGGGGAACGAGAGGTAGCAGCTTGTTCTGATGCTTCTTTATTCTCACACTGCTCCCATTTGACTCCCTCCAACGGGAAACAGGTTTTCATGAACTGCTCCAGTATTGGTTCTTTCTATGAGGTACAATCCTTCAGAAATGGACTTGTCCAACCTGTACGCCACATGAACCACAGCTCCTGCTAGAAGCCTGCTCCTGTGTGGAATGACCGTGGGCTGCTGCTTACTTCAAGGTATGTCTTTCTGCTCCACTGTGGAGTCTTCTATGGTCTGCAGATAGGAGGTGGTTATTTTCTCCACCATTAACCTCCATGGGATTCATTGACTGGAGGAGAATCTCTGCTCCAGCTGGAACACACAGAATCACAGATCATTAGGAAACAGAAAGGAGTCAAAAGATCATCCAGTCTGTGGGAACATTTCTGTTCCTCCTTAAGAAGGTTCCTCCTTAAGCGGGCGAGACTCTTGGCAAACCAGGTCTCGGAAGTCCTCTGCTGGAGGAACTTGTCATAATTGGTTCCAGGGTTAATCTCTGGTGCAGTTAATAAAACCTGTTATCTCAACCTAAATTCCTTGCATAGTTCCTCACACAAAGCATACAGGGAAATCAGGCATGCGTGGTCTGGAGACCTATCACCTAATGCCACAAATGCACCAAGCACCAATCCTGAGTTTGTTTATCAGTGATGTCTGTCAGCTAATAAAAGGAAGGGCCATCCCGAAGTCGGGCAGAGACGACATCGAACAACAACGGTGACTCCATTGCTTTCCCATACAGCTGCCTCCTGTGCTGATTCCCGCTGCGGTGTCAGCAACCCCTGGACCCTCATCGCTACATCTGGTGATCCCTCGACGTGATACCCCGTGTCTATCAGCCAGAAGAGACTAAGGTGCACCCCCAGCATGAGTACGCTCCCCTTAACATAGACGCAGGAGGAAGGTTTGGCAGCTCAGCAGAGGTCTCATGCACAAGATCTGTAAAAGAATTTCAAGCAGCGTGGGTGTACAGCTGTGCCCCTTAGTCAGATTGAGGGTTTCTTAGCAGAGATCGCATACCAAGGTCCTTGGCATCTGGAGTCAGGAACGCTCGGGCTGGATACACAAAGCCGTGAGCGGCAGCACAGTATTTACTGCTGTACCAGCGATGCAAAGCAAGCTTTGGAGAAACTAGGTTCAAAGGCACCCTCCAAAGATCTATCTCTCATTTTTCCCGTGGTTTCACCACCCCCTTATCCCCTGGTGCCGTTTGCTCCCCTTGCAGAATCTCAGCAGTCTGATACATCAGCTGGTTCCCCTGACCCCCCTCATCACTAGATTCCAACACCAGTCCAATCCCCCTGCCAGAGCAGGTTCACACCACTGAATAGTCCGAAAGACTATTTATCTCACAATTTTCTTATTCCTCTCTCTCACAGCTGCTGTGAAGGATTGTTTTACCCTCTCTTGCACATGCTTTCCAGAGGTGTCCCATCCATGGCTGAGAGGTTCAGCCCTGCAGCAGGTCCATTTCAGTCAGCTGGGGCAGTTCTGGCCTCTGAGCCACCCTGCCAGCCCACTCCCCTCTGCCATCACCTGAACACCAGCACTCAGTACACAGAGACTATCAATGTTTTCCATGTTGTTGTTAACATATCTCAGTGTTTCATTAAACATTTATAAGCATTGAGACCAATATTTATCTTTTGTTCCCCATGTCAAGATTTCTAACAAAACAAATGATCGTGATATGTTAGGAGATGTTGACATAAGAAAATAGGGTATTACCTATGTATAGATGCTTGTTTGGTACAGAAAGGGAAAACACATCACAGCTGTCCTCTATTACAAGACAGTTGTTACAAAGAAAGTAATATCTCTTCCCATTCCTGTCAGATGGAAGAAACATGTTCTCAGTTTATAATCACAGAGATTAGATAAGTGGTGAAAATATGCCTTTTTAAAGCAAAGTAAGGTGTTTTTATTTCCATTTGAAATACCTGTTGGAGAAGATAGGAAATCACTTAAATCTTCAAGAACACTGTTGAATGTGCCAGAGTTGATAACTGTGTAGTTATATGGCTGGTGGGAATCAGAGAATCAGAGAATCACAGAATCATTATGGACTGGAAGGGACCTCAAAAGATCATCTAGTCCAATCACCCTGCCACAGAAGGATCACCTAGACCAAGTAACACAGGAACACAGCCAGGTAGGTCTTAGAAAGAGACTCCATAACCACCCGGGGCAGCCTGTTCCAGTGCTCAATCACCCTCACTGTGAAGAAGTTCCTTCTCAGAATGATGTGGAACCTCCTATGTTCCAGCTTACAACCATTGCGCCTCGACATATCATTACATGAGAACAGCCCAGTGCCATCATCCTGACACCGACCCCTCAAATATTTGTAGACATTAATGAGGTCACCCCTCAGTCTCCTCTTCTCCAAGCTCAACAGACCCAACTCCCTCAGCCTCTCCTCCTCAGGGAGGTGCTCCATCTCCTTCATCATCTTTGCTGCCCTACGCTGGACCCTCTCCAGAAGCTCCACATCCCTCTTGAACTGAGGAGTCCAGAACTGGACACAATACTCCAGGTGTGGTCTCACCAGGGCAGAGTAGAGGGGGAGAAGAACGTCTCTTCATCTGCTAACTACCCCCCTTCTGATCCACCCCAGGATGCTGTTGGCCCTCTTGGCCATAAGAGCACATTGCTGGCTCATAGTCATCCTACTGGCCACCAGGACCCCCAGATCCCTCTCTCCCAAACTACTCTCCAACAGGTCAGTCCCCAACCTATACTGGTACCTGGGGTTGTTCTTGCCCAGATGCAAGAC
>VXBP01000530.1:0-42197 GCA_013400115.1 Rhinopomastus cyanomelas
TGGGAAATACCAGGCTCCTCTGATTCCTGGGCAGCCCTAAGAGATGAGAGCGTGCTACACCACCAATCTATGTCCTTTTCGCTCTCACGGATACTCATCCTATCCACCTCGTCCCTCAACTCAGCTACCATAGAGAGAAGGTCACTTACCTGTTCACAACGTACACGCGTGTTTCCTGCATCGCTCTCTTGCAGTGGCATAAGGCTCAGGCATTCCCTGCAGCCAGGTGTCTGAACAGCTGCATCCATTGTCAGGAGGATTGTCTGGGTAAACGAATCCCTCCTAGCAGCTTCTCTAGCCCTGGACCTTCTAACCCCACCCATTTCCAACGAGAGGAAGACAGGAGAGAGAAGATTGGAAGCAAGACAGTTACACGACCTAACAGAACAAGGCGGCGTCTGCAGCCCCGCCTGCTTGCCCTGCCTGTGCGAACTGCCACGCAAACTGCCTCACTATGATCCTGTTCGCTGTGCTCCGGGGTCGCCGTGCTCCCCTGGAGGCTCTTGCCCTTAAATACTGGAAGGAGAGTCGCGCCGAGATTCCTCCCTGCCGGCCGCTGCAAAGCTCCTCGGGAAATGAAGGCGCTTTGCTGCTGCCGCGTGGTTTGAATGTGGCGCCGAGACTCCTCCCTGCCGGCCGCTGCAAAGCTCCTCCATGATCCATTTTTGAACAAAACTCCTAATAATCAATTTGCCTGCCTAGGCTTTGGGGATTTTGCTATTATTTGTTTTTTTAGTGATTAGATTCACATGAGTCAACTAAAATTAATTTTGAATGAAGATGCTGCAAATCTATCTGTAATTTTTTCCTACAAAATTACCTCAGGAATTACAAATAAGCAAATATACAGTATAAAAATTTTCTTGTAGGCCACCGAAGAACAAGACAAAAGAATATACTTGTCAGGATACACTTACTTGGTCTACAAGAGTATACCAAATAATTGTATATGATAAGTATATATAATTATAGATATTATTACATATTTGTAATAATTGGGCTGGATTGTTTGCTTTGTGCAAAATAAATTATTGGCAGATTTGGTATTGACAATTATGGTTACAGGCTCGAAGAGGGGAGATTTAGGTTGGACATTACGAAACAATTCTTTTCTCTGAGGGTGGAGAGATGCTGGAACAGGTTGCCCAAGGAAGTTGTGGCTGCCCCATCCCTGGCAGTGTTCAAGGCCAGGTTGGCTGGGGCCCTGAGTAACCTGATCTAGTGAGGGTGTCCCTGCATATGCAGGGGGGTTGGAACTGGATGGTCTTTAAGATCCCTTCCAACTTCAGCCATTCTGTGATTCTGTGAACTGATCATATTGTGTTCAAGGGTAAAGCACACAGCAAGATAAACTATTAGATGAGGCCAGGCCTCCAGGCATATAATCAAACAGCTGAAGATCTGTATGGAAGATGTGGTTAACTTTTTGAGTTGTTAAGCATTGGTAAATCCTAGTCATGTTTTCCCACGGCTGATAAAGCACGCCCATCAGCCCAACTGTTAGCAAATGTACATCTAAGCATTCTGCATAGGTGAAACCTGCCAAGAAACCTATACCACTTTTGCAAAAAAAAAAAAGAGTGAGTTCTTCAGCTGAAAGTAAGATGTAACAACAATCAGAACTGCTCTACCAACTAGGGAGGGAAGAAAAGCCTTGGGACTGGGTTTCACTTGTTTACGTTGGCAATTGCATTTTCAGTTCCTTTTCAGCAGGCATAACTATCAGATATGTTAATCAGATGAGTCCTTACTTTCTCCAAAGCAGAGCATCTTTCAGCTTTTTTTCTTTCCTTTGATGAAATAAAATAAGTTTGTTTAAAGTTTATAGTATAGAAATTACAGTCATGTTAGGAGTAGAACTGTTTTAGAGCACAGACAACCACCAGGATGGTCAGATCTGCATTATGTCCAGTATTTTAATCAGCTTGGCTGTCTCTCTATAGCCTCTGAGGACTCACACCGTTTTAAAGATGTTATTAGATAAAATAATCTGGTTTAGGCTCGCTGTTGAGTTGTGTTATGTATTTGAATTATTTCCTAGTCAGAGATGTTTGAGATTTTTCGTTGCTTTTTGATCTCCTGTTTGTTTAGAGAAAGCTGGTTTTGCTCAGTTTAATCAGCTCAACAGCCCTGCATTGCCCCTTCAAGATTTTCCGTAAAACTGATCCCTAAAACAGTGCTAAAGGTAAACCAGCTGTAACAGTGGTCACACTAGGTATACTCTGGCAAACAGCCACATGATTTATTTTTTCACTGAAGTTTTAATACTGTTTGTTTTCTATAAACCTGTTCCATTCTCATGACAAAGGTTAATCAGTCAGAGGCTCTTCCTTTTCAAACCAGCCACTATAGTATCTGCTGACAATTTTTAATTACCTCTTGTCCAGTATCTGCCCTGGTATCTCCCCGTCTGTCTTTACAAAGACACAGTTCTGACACTTCACAAACCAGAAGCAAGAAGAGAGAACAGTAAATTCACATTGCAGATGACTTCGAAAATCAGCAATTCTGTCTTTATTCCAAACTGCAATGAAAGATAATTGTTAACTTCTCCACTGAACAGCAAGCTGAAAAATGTTGCCTTGATAATTTCAACAAATCAGGAGTGAGGAAGATTAAGAAAATTCAGGCTTCCATGTTCAGAAGCCCCTGGGTTTGTCCTAGAAGGTGTGGCTTGTTTGCAAACCACATAGTGGCATGGCAGGTGCTAGAGGGGAGCATCTGTGCCTCTATGATTTCTAGACTATGGGGAAGGAATCTGAAAATCCCGGACACTGCTTCCCAAGAGGGCTGCCAGAATGTGTAGGGCCCCTGATATTCCTGACCTGGGGAAAAAATTAAATCTGCTTAGTAAGCTGTCTGCAGGCCAAGATGCCAGAAACGTTTCCCCGTCTTTTTGCTCAAGATCGTGTGAGCTTAGTGAGTAAACCAGTGAGAGTTCTAGCAGAACACCAAGTGATAAGTGCCTCTTGTCTGTGATTTGAAATTTGTTTCTTCAGAGTCCACTACCAACTGTAACTAATGTGGAAAAGCAATCAGTCTGCGTAATGATGGCGGAAGGTTGCAGGAAACTGCTAGCTGTGGCTGGCTGCCATCAGAAGCAAAACTTCTCACAGAATTTCTGCCTCATGGTTTCTCACAGTGACATCAGATCTGAACTGGCTTAAAACAAAATGAATAACCTTCATCAGTTTTATAGGTACAGCTTGCCTTGATCCTGTGCCTAAGCTCAGAGTGCTTCTAGAGTAATCTGACTTTATCTACAGAACCCACAGATTCAAGCAACCTGAAGACAGAGCTAGACTGTGATGCATCTGAACTGAACTGCAGCCTTCAGTCAAACTCTTTTATGAGTAGCTTTGGACACAGGTAGAAGCTCTGCTCAAAAACCAGTCAATATTTAAGTTACAGTTGGTAGTGGACTCTGAAGAAAGGTCGGAAGGATGATCCAGGAAACTACAGACCTGTTAGCCTCACCTCAGTTCCGGGCAAAGTTATGGAACAGCTAGTGCTGAGTATGTAATATCTGCGTGACGGCCAAGAGATTAAGCCCAGCCAACACAGATTTAGGAGGGGTAGGTCTTGCTTGACCCACCTGATCTCCTTTTATGGTCAAATAACTCGACTGGTCGATGAGAGGAAGGCTGTGGATGTGGTGTACCTGGATCAAAGCATTTGACACAGTCTCCCATGATATACTCCTGGTGAAGATGGCAGCAGGGGGCTTTGACAGGAATATTCTATGCTGGGTCAGGAACTAGTTGGGTGGATGGATGAGCCCAAAGAGTGGTAATAAATGGTGTCGCATCTAGTTGGCGACCAGTTACTAGTGGTGTCCCCCAAGGGTCGTTNAGCCCTACGAGGAGAGGCTGAGGGAGCTGGGTTTGTTTAGCCTGGAAAAGACGACGCTCAGGGGTGATCTTATTGCTGTCTATAACTATCTGAAGGGTGGTTGTACTCAGACAGGGGTTAGTCTTTTCTCCCTGGCTGCTGGAGACAAGACAAGGGGTCATAGTCTTAAGCTCCATCAGGGAAGGTTTAGACCTGACATTAAGAATAGATTTTTCACTAAAAGAGTGATCCGGTTTTGGAATGGGCTGCCCACAGAGGTGGTTGAGTCACTGTCCCTGGAGGTGTTCAAGGTTAGGCTGGATGAGGTGCTGAGTGGCATGATCCAGATGTTAGGATTACTGGGTTTATTTGGATTTAGGTTGGACTGGATGATCTTTAAGGTCTTTTCCAACCTTATCATTACTGTGATACTGTGTAATTTGAAAAAATCACAAAACCTTTAAAATGGCAGAAATCCCTTTGTAGTAATTTTATTTTGAATTCACTTTTTTCTTTCCCTTTATATAGCCTACTCTTATTCCTCTTTTTGTCTACTGGTCTGAAAGGCCTGACAAATCTAGATGTATATCATCATTCATGGGGCAGGAGTTTGGTGTCTTGGTTAAAGAAACAACTGGACATTCATTTTGAAGAGGGAAAACAAATAACCTTCTTGGCCCCTCACTTCAAGAAGGAGATTGAGATGCTGGAGCAGGTCCAGAGAAGAGCAACGAGGCTGGTGAAGAGACTGGAGGGAAAGCCTGATGAGGAGAGGCTGAGTGAGCTGGGGTTGTTTAGCCTGGAGGGGACTCAGTGGGGACCTTAATGCTCTCTATAACTACCTGAAGGGAGGCTGTAGACAGGTGGGGGTGAGATTCTTCTCCTAGGTAATTCGTGATGGGATGAGAGGGCAGGGCCTGAAGCTGTGCCAGGGGAGGGTGAGGTTGGATGTTAGGAAGCCCTTCCTCATGGAAAGGGTGATCAGACACTGGAATGGACTGCCCAGGGAGGTGGTGGAGTCCCCATCCCTGGGGGTGTTTTAAGGACAGACTGGTCTGGCCGATGTGGTGATGTTAGGTCACAGGCTTGACTTCATGATCTCAGAGGCCTTTTCCAGCCTCAATGATTCTGTGATTCTTTGTTCTTAGATAGCTAAAAGTTTCCACTCAGATAGCCACGGCATTCAGCCACATTTATTTTGCAGAAACTTCTTAATTCTTAAAGTCACTGATAAATTTTAAGAGAGCATTCTAAATATATCAGGTAAGCTCTAGTGACAAGTGATAGTTGGCATTAATGTTTTAGTAATCAACCCACTTTGCAGGCATTTTAGATGGGAGAAAATTTGTTCTCAAGGCAGGCTGTGTTATCTACCATATGTGCTGAAGCAGTCTCTTCACAAGAGAACACAGCAGCAGATTAATGCCTTTTGGAAGAGCAGCCTAGGTTAGTGTAGAAAACTGGAAGAGCTGGAAAGAGTAAAGGCAAATAAGCTCTGTCTGGAGGAGGTAAATTCTTATGAGTCCTGTCTGAAAAGACTTTGATGTGGCTTCTGCAAAGACCATCTCTCCTTCTGTTAAGAGAATAAATCATCTTACAAATCATCTCCTGGTTTCTTAACTCAGATCCAACTTATGTTTAAGCAAAACTTACAGGTAGCAGGCCATCAAAATTGTGTCTGCTGTGGGGATAGGAGGCTACTTCCTGGCAGGTCCTTGAAGCACTGTCTTTGGAAATCCTTAACAGAGCTATTTAATCAGAATTATTTTGGAAAAAGCTATTATGTAAGTACATCAGAGTTGATTTGAATTGACACTTTGTCCAACTGCCATGTTTCCCAGATTGCTCTAGCTCATGGGACAGATGACTAGACCAGCAGTGACACTGTTTGTCCCAGGTGATTTAATTTTGTAATTAGCTTTTTCCTCTTCCTGTATGCCTGCAGGGCACAGATAGGCCCTGGTTCACTTAGATTCACAAGAAATTGAAAAGCCTATTTGGAAATTTCCTGTAAAATTACAAAAAAAACCCCAGAACCACAAAAGTGAAAATATAAATATTTTACTAAGCAACAAGGTGGTTTCTACTCTAAGCTGACTTTTCAGTGACATGAAATCTAGACTTATATAAGAATAACTGAAGGGCAACATCTGTTTCATTGCTTGCGTTGCAGGGACAACTGGGCTTCAACTGTGCTCGCTGGAGGTAACACACACTTTCACTTGATCCTGCCCAGTTGAATCGCCAGCTGAAAAGCAGTAGTATCTGTGCCAGGCAGAGGGTAAGATAACTGAAATTTACTTAATTCTGGTTATCATTTTGTAAGAGAGAGAGAGCTGGCAGCTATTTTTCAGCTAGGTCACTATAAACTTAAACCAGTTACAAAGCCAACTTTTTTGTATGTTTGTGGGCATTCTGATATAGCCCTTCTATGCTTTTAAGGGAAGAATAGATGAAAGAACATAGGACCTTAAGTGATGCCCATTATGTGGAGAGAATCTCACACTAGTGAATTTTCAGCTGGTTACCTGTACACTCCAGTAGTATGTTGAGACAGATAAATGTTTCTGCTAAGCCTTACTTTCAGCCCCAAAACATTCCAGGTGGTAAATCATGATTTCTGTGACAGGGCTGTGAAGCCTCAGTGTCATCACTGTGCAGGAGCCATACTAAATGAATGCTGGTGAGGCTGCTTCCAAGAAAGCTCCTAAAATAGGCACTGAAGATGCAGTAGCCTGACTGTGTGCTCCCTGCAGAGCCAGCCACAGGGGAAAGCAGCAGCGTGCTCCACCATGCTGTTGAAGATATCTGTCAATGACATAACATCACAGAATCACAGAGCATTAGGGATTGGAAGTGACCTCCAAAGATCGCTTAGTCCAATCCCCCTGCCACAGCAGCATCACCTAGATCAAGTTGCACAGGAACATGTCCAGGCGGGTTTTAAACATCTCCAAAGGAGACTCCATAACTTCCCTGAGCAGCCTGTTCCACTGCTCTGTCACTGTCATTGCTGCTGATCCCATTGTTGTGCTTTTGAAGCTGGCAGCTCCCTGGATATTAGAACCCAGTTCTGTATCTTCTAGACTCACCTCTACTGCTGGAGGAGCCTTTACCCTGTGAGAGCTGACCAAGCAGATGAGACTGCAGAGTTTAAGGCGCGTTTAAATTATTTCCACAGCACCATTTGGCTGAGCGCAGCTAAGAGTCTGGACTGAGGATGTTACCTTTTAATAATGTGCTGAACCACTGTAAATTTTTTGTTTTCACTAATTTCAAGTGGATCACCATCGTTTCTCTGCTTAAAGCACAGACCCAGAGCATGGACAAAAATACTGCAGAGGCAAAGACGAGAAGCATACTGAGTCCCATCCACCAAGAGTGGTCCACTCAGACTTACACTAATCAACAGGAAACCAGTAGAGCTTTGTACTCTGCCTTGTGCTGGAAGGCAGATTGCTCTAACCTCACTTATTTCACTTATTTATATATTCTGTAATTTGCAGTCTGACTGTTCACCAGTGTTCACCAGTGGTGTCATATGGTTCAGTCCTCTGACTGCCAGAGGCAACTATATGTAACAGGCATGTGGGCATTTTAAATACATAGAAAGGCAACTGTCTTGGTTTTTAGTGCAAGGTACAGCAGAGGAAATGAGCCCTAGGTGCAGATTCCTGGCTGGCAGGCTTAAGTAGGCTTTATTCCACAAAGTACAAAAAGCCAGAGGGATGTCTGTGCCTTTTAGAAGAGGGAGCTCTCCAGAAAAGGTGGGTATAAGCAGTTTCCCAAGAAAAGAGGGTTTTTTTCCTCTAGCATTATTAAAGGCAATGACTATAAGACCTGTGGGTGATGTTAAAGAGGTGAGGTTCTTAATGGGAGTGGATGTGAAGAGCAGGAGAAGAGATTTTACACCAGAAGAGCTGTAGTACTCAGGGACTTGGAAGGTCTGAGGCACGGCAGTGGAACTTTGCATGGTCGGTATGTGGTTCAAGAATATCCATACTTCCTTCATACTCCACCAATTTATGTTGTGCTAAAAGTTTTTTCCAATGCTTTGCAACAAACTTGAGACTTTTAGGAAAAGTCCAAAGAGCCAAAGACTAATGTGCCACATAAAGCAGAGCAAGGGCACCAAAAATCTCCAGGTTTCTGCTACAGAAGGAATTTGTTAAATTCACCTCCAGTTTATACCTGTTTGTTGTGCCAGCATTGTTCAGCCGCTCTCACGAGACAGGCTGTCTGTTCTCCATGTAACCCTTCTCTGCATCCTCTCTATTTTCTTCCTGAACGTGAGTGGCCAAATCTTATACAGTGTTGTGGGAGAGACAGCAGTGTTTGGTACCTTTGCATCAGGGCTTCCCTGTCTCTGGTACAGAAATACTATCTTACCTTTCTGTGACTGGCTGAAGATTTCTTTGTTCTTTACTTCAGTTATCTTTTATGTACTAGCTCATTTGACTTTTGACACACCTGGCCTTAATCCCATCATAGAATCATTAGGGAGTGGAAGGGACCTCGAAAGATCATCTAGTCTAATCCCCCTGCAACAGCAGGGTCACCTCTGTCTCTTACTATATCCTTGCTGACCAGGATTGTTTGCTATTCCTGACCCTTAAGAACCTCTCTATAGTGTTTGCTGGTTGTGTTTTTTTAATTATTCAGGTCTGTGATGCTTTCCGAAGAAGATTTTTCTCTGGGACAGATACATGAGTTAGTTTTATGTCCTTGGTCTAGGTATATTCCAGTCTTCTTCCATGTTCAAGTGTTTCCGCTCTTCAGTCCAGGTAAATTCACTAACGAGTTTCCTTAATTTGACAGTTTGCCCTTCTGAAGTTGAAAAATGTAATTACTTCTATTTATAATTCTGTTCAGTGTAAATGGGAAAAGGTGCCGAGTACTCAGCCCAATGCTGGTGTCTCTTTTGTTGCTGTGACTACCAAGGAGAAATTTGGCAGCTATTGTACACATAGCTAGCTGGGCCCAAGTTATTATTAGAAGCATTTGTTTCCCAGATAGTATCTGGGAAGTTAAAGTCAACCATGGCACAATTCCCAGTACTGCTTCTATAATAACATTTCAGTGACAGACCTCTTCTTGCACCATTATGTTTTAGCTGCAGACAAAGGCTCAGTTTCAATGATGTGTTCAAATCAAAAACAACCACCTCTCAAAAAACAAAGGCTGTAAGCAGGTGGTCTGAGCTGCTGGAAGAGGAGCTTCCTATTCATGCACAGTGGGGAATTTTATGATTAATCAAATGATGATGCATTAAATGATGAATGGCTTATTTTTTTTATTAAGTTGCAAAGATCACTTGTTCTCCACTTGTCTGGAGAAAATGGATAAATGCTGAAATAGGAGTATTGTACTAAGATTCCAAATGTCTTGGAAATTGGCCTGTTGATCATATTCAAGTGAGTCAGGTCTGGCTTCTACTTGGAACAGAAGCAGGGTACCCACTCCCCAAGCTATTGCACCTCCTGAGTTACACAGACCAAGCCAGCCTTTTCTGCCAATAGGACTGCTCTCTTCAGCTGGAAGGAATGGTACCCTCTCCCACACCACTGGCTCTATTTTGTGTTGGTACCTACTGTAGTCTTCCAACCTGTGGTAAGTGATAATTTTGCCTGTAGCAATGGTCATTAGCTTGCAGAAGTTTCAAGTGGATAAGACAGTCCTGAGAAGGAATGCTTTTAAAACTTTCCCAGCTGCTATATCTGAGTGCATCTTGAAAGAAACATGCAAAGAACCCTTCTTCTCAGCCCATGTCTGGCTCTCATGGAAATTAGCCTGTTTTCATGTATGATGCAGTTTGTAGCGACTTCTGTATACTGTTCCTGACTTACAGTGGTGGCTCACCTAATGTTCTCACCTTCCTTGTTTTTCTTGTACCTATTTGAATCACTTCTGTAGCCCCTGGGTTTTGTCCTGTTTTGCTCCATCATATTTTCAAGCACAGACATAACTTGAAGAGTATGTGCAAAAAAGAATTGTGCAGCTGTTTCCAGACCTTTGCAAACTGGTAAAGGAATCCAGATCAGTTAACACTGGCCAAAGCAGTGGGCCAAATGTCTGAACTTCAAAGATTATATATCTGAGAGCTGCAGTAGTTGTCTTAGTGCTTGTAATCATGACTCAGCTGTACAGGATGCAGAATCTTGGAGGCCAGGATGAGACACTGTGCAATGGAAAGCCAGTGAGAAGATCAGGGAGGCCTTTTCCATAAAATGTGCAAAAGAACTGAGCATTAAGCTCTGCTTAAAATGGCAAAGGCATCTGACATGCTGTCCTCTGCTTGGAAAGGAGACAAGGAGCACTGAGTCCTGGCATGGTACTGTAGGAATGACAGAGCTGTCATAAAAGGACAGGCATTTCATCTTCCAAAAGCAGCTTATGTCAGTCATCTGAGCACATGAAGCTGAGTGCAATATGGACCCAGAGCCACAGGTTCAAGGACTTCTTGTTCTCTGAGTCTCTCCTCTCATACTGCAAATGAGGGTCTCTAGGGTCTCCTACCACCCTGCCATTCCTCTGGCTGGTTACTCCCTCCTGTGTACTACTTCACCTTTCTCCTTCTCCCAGTCTTTCTTCATGTCAGATGACACAGCCGGAGTCTTCAGGAAACAGCAGTTCACTTTGTTCCCTTGAGCTACAGTGAGGAGAATGCCACATCCTTGTCAGATGGGTGGGAGGACTGGATCTGGCCAGGGAAGGAAGCAGCAGCTTTTGTCCTCTTTGAGGAGAGAGTGGCTTTCAGTTTTGCCTGCCAGGCAAAGCACAAGCATGTTTAGTGTCTATTGGATAATGTACTTCTTTCTGGGTTTGCACCCTGAGGACATCACTTTGGTTGGCAAACAACGCTTCTTGATGTGCTCACCCCTTCAGATTGCGTTGGGCTAGCTGGCAAGAAGGCTATCTTAGCCTACCTGGTTTACCTCCATGACATTCCTTGTTCTCATATGTTCTGTTTGGTTGTGTCCATTCTCTCAGATGCAGAGAGAATGCACTGCTCAGCCCGGGGCAGGAGAAAGCACTCAGCACTTCCCAGAAAAAACAGTCCCTAGGGACCATAAGAGCAGTCACAGCTTAATGTAGTTTTTTGGTTGACCAGGTCTTGCAAAAGTGACCTTGAACTAAGTGGGGGTTATATGCTGTGAACTCAATACAAATGTGGGTTCAGATGAGATGTCTTACAGCAACTAATCATGGTTTTTAAAGCTCCTGGGACAGCCTTTAGCAAGTTGTCTCCTGAAAAAGAGTCCCTAGAAGAAACATTATGCAGCCACAAATGGGTGATTGAACAAGCTATGTAAGAATTGGTGCTTAATGCAGCTTGAGCAGTCAACGCAGTTCAGATAAGCCCTTTAGCATCTGGGGCAAGGAGACAGAGAGAAACTGTGAAACACGGTTGTGCTGGGACAGTTTTTCAAGCTCAGTAGCTGAGAGTGGGGCATGTATGGGACTCGGGGCTATTCTCTTTCTGATGGTAGGTAGTAAAGCTAAAAAATGAATGAGAGGGTTGTTACAGAATTATTCAGGCTGAGAAAGACCTCTGAGACAATCAAGCCCAACCCATGACCTAACATCACCACAACCTAGACCCTAGCACTAAGTGCTATATCCAGTCTGACCTTGAACACCTCCAGGGATGGGGACTTCACCACCTCCGTGGGCAGTCCATTCCTGTGTCTGAGCACCTTCTGTGAGGTAGGGCTTTCTATCATCCAACCTAACCCTCCCCTGGTGTAGCTTCAGGCCCTGCCCTCTTGTCCTGTTGCTAGTTGCCTCCCTTCAGGTAGTTATAGTGATAAGGTCCCCCCTTAATCTAAACAATCCCAGCTAAATAAGATCTCTTCCATGCTAAACAATCCCAGCTTCCTCAGCCTCTCCTCGTGAGACTTTCCCTCCAGTCCCTTCACCAGCCTTGTTGCTCTTCTCTGAACCCACTCCAGACTTCAGCATCTTTCTTAAAGCAAAAGAATATCTTTCTTGAAGTTGTGTCAGTCTGTATCTGTATACATGCATTCATATCCTACAGTAATTAGTGGAGAGGGGTGGTCCTGTTACATTTTAATTCTAGGATCAGAGGTGCCTGTGACATTGCATGTACAGGGTCTGCTGAGTTATGCTGCTCGTTGGACTGCACGGGAGGAGATCTCTTTCGTGATGCCCTAACTTTTCATTCTGTTTATTCCATCTGCTCCACTGTTTTGCTTTTCCTATATTCAGCAGTTTTTCCTGTCTGTTTCCTGTAATTTTTGTCTGTGCTTTTCTCTGGTTTTGCAAGCTGGGGTACAGTCTGACTGTAACACTATTAGTGTACTGGTGTGTTAGGAGGTTTGTAGTTTCTCCTGGAACTTAAATAAGACTCCTCCTGAAACTTAAATACGGTTGTTTTATTTGGATTTATTTTAGTTATTCTTGACATTGTAAGGGCTTCTGTGGCTTTGGGGTTTGGTTTGGGGAGGGGTTCGTGTCTCAGAAGAGTTGACTGTGAACTGAAATAGAAAAAAGATTGTTGACTTTTTGGTCACATACATTGTTTTCGCTTGCAGGAGCATTCATTTGACTTCCTGCTAGTCATCCTTCTCAAAGCATTTTGAAGGACACTCATTGTTGTCAAATCATTGCCGATACATTCTATTGCACACAAACAGTATTTCTGAGAAAAGATTCCTTCATCTTTTTGCCAAAGAAGTGAATTGGTGTTGCAGATTAGTTATTAATTTCTTGTCTGTACAGATAGTTTTTAAAACAGGTAGGTACTTCGCCTCCTGTGCATTATATTAATTGCTGAGATTGCTGTTTGGATTTTTGAATGTAGTTAGACATATTTAGGTGACAACAAACACAGCTTTCATTCTGTTGCTGCTCATGGATGGTTATAGTCTCCAGAAGAAACTAAAAGGGAATTACATCATTGCAAATTAGATTGTTGCATTAGTTGATCAATTTACTTAGAATTTGGGATTTTGCAGTTTATTCCAGATTGACATGAATACACAGAATGGTGGGGGGCAGAAGGGATCTCTGAACATCATCTAGTCCAACCCCCCCGCTAGATCAGAGTCACTTAGAGCAGGTTGCACAGAAGCACATCCAGGTGGGTTTTGAATGTCTCTACAGAAGGACATATTCGGGTATCTTAAATATAATTCCTTGTATTTCTTACACTGCCTTTAATACAAGTGGAACAAACCTGTGAGCAACAGATGCTCTGTTCACAGTGCTACATCTCCTGTGGGCTCTGGCTGCAAGCTTGTGCAAGATGCTCAGAAAATTTACAGACACATAACTTAGAGACAGATGTCAAATCAGATGACTCCTAAGTCATCACATAGTATCACCACAGGAACACTGCATGTCTGTGTAGCTTCAGAGGTGTGTTGGTCACTTGAATAGGCCTCTCTGAGTAGGCCAGTGGCTCGGTCCTGTGAGCAGCACATTCATGTTCTTCAGCCCTCTGTTGTTCAGCCTGCCCAAATATCAATACCCAGGTTAGTATACACTAATGTGAAATTACATCACACCCATGAACTCATGCAGGAACAACGCAGCTGCAGCACACACATCCTGCCTGGAACAGAGGCAGGAATAGCATCCATTTCCTACACTCATCTGCAGTGAATAGTTCCAGCCAATTGTTTTGCAAAAACCTGGCGCATCCCAACAGCAAGTCCATCCTGTATCCTAAACAAAGGTGAGGCCTTGCAAAAAATAAAGCAAGACCAGAATAAAATAATACTGTGCTACATAATTTGAGACTGTCATGATATGCATGAGCAGAGGGTGCAAAGTGAAGTCCCATAATCCATCTTCTGGTATTTTCTAACTTCTGACTCCTCCATTGTGCAACCTTAATGATTTTTTTTAAATTGGTTTGTGCCTATAATACACAGGTGAATGGAAAGGTAAGGGCAGAAGAGGTGAGAGCTGATAGGAAAAAGATACAGCAGGGTTAAATAAACTAATTTTAGAAGGCAGATGATTTTGCTATGCACTTTGAAGGAGCTTGGTCTTGTAAGGGCCAGGATATGAAGGGTGAAGATCTGAGGAACCTCCTGGGAAAAAAGGCAACAGTATGAAGGTATCTTCAGCTACAAAGCAAGACAAATTACAGAGAACTGAACTGCTGTCTCAGCAGGCTACAGAGTGGGATAGTCCCTTAAGAATAGAAAACATTTCCCTGCTTTTAATCTGCTGCTTTTACTACATTATGTACATATAGGCTGTATAGGAGTGGTACTGAAAACAGGCGCCAGCTCTGGCCATTCCCAGGGACAGACACAAAAAAAACCCAGGAGGTGAGCTCCCAATAATGAAAGGATCTTGTTCTGATAAAATGCTAACACCACACTGCAGGCTCCCTGAAAGACCACATAGAAAAGTTTTGCATTACAAAAGGACGCGATGCTAACGTTTGAACCAGGAGAGCACGAGTAAATTATTAAAAATCGCTCAGATTTCTTCTGCTTTGGACCAAGTACAGCATCGATGCAGCACATGATTCCAGACAAGCTGACTGGTTTGCATCTACTTAATCACTGGCAGAATTGTTTTATTAACTTGTTTTTCCAGATCGCTATGCTATCGGGTGTTGTAGCTTCGAGAGAAGATTTTCCAGGAGCCACAAAGGTCGCCCGGGTTGGGCATGCAAGGTGGGTGGCTTCGTTTTGCCCCTGCAGAAGCTGTTCAGGGCGGGCGCTCCTCTCTTGATGTGGCTTTCAGTGGGGCTGGCTGGAAGAGACAGGACAAGGCACTCAGGTAGGGAGGGTCCACGGCGGTAGCTTTCAGCTTCCTTGGCTTCTCCCCTGCCTGTCCCCTCCCCCAGGTGACAGCTTGTTAATTAGCTGTTAATTCCTGGAGAGTTGGGGCGGGGCCGGGAAGGCTTTTGCAGCGGTAGGGGTGGTTCGCTGCTCCCCTGGTCTTCCCCACCTCCCTACCCTACCGTGCCCTTCCCCCTTCGATGTCCGGGCGGGCGCGGAGGGGGAAGGCTTGGCGAACCGCCGGCCCTGGGGAAGGAGGAGAAAGAAGACGAACGCGAACAGTGGCTGTGGTTCCAGCTGAAAGGCAGACCGAGGAGATACACTCGTTCCTGAGGGTGTAGACGAAGCGGGGCTTTAGCTTCTCGTGAGTTTCTCCTCCACCCAACAGGCTTTCGGTGCTGCTCGAGGAGGGGGGATTTCAGCAGACTCGAGCTAAACAACATCTCTCTGTAGGCGCACAACGTGTTTCCTTTTACGTTTTCTCTTGCAGAGGGGTTTCGGCTGAACGAAGCCTTCTTCTTCGTTCTTGTGTCCAGTAGCGTGTGGAAACAGGGCTGCAGCTGCCAGCAGCAGCCTGGACGGGCCTGATGAGGAGTGACAAGTTCTGTCCTCTTGTTTCGGATGATTCGAAGATAAACTGTTTGCTCCGTTGACAACCGGTAAGTGGAAAAAAAAAAAGAAGCTCCGTCAACTGTTGCACAGGCTGAGGGGATGAGGATCTTGCGAACGGCTGGACGCACCGAACGAGGTTGGTGCCGGCGATTGTGCTGCGGGACGCCTCCCCGCGCTCCTGCCGTACTTCGGTCGTGAAAGGTTCCAGGGGTCTCACGCAGCCTCCGAGCTCAGAAACCTCCTTCCAGGTGAGCGCGGATGGAAGCAGCTGACGACAGTGTTGCTGTTCTACATGGAACGTGGAATTGGGGCGTATGCGCAGGCTGAGCTAGTCTGTGCTGACCCATCGGCGTGTTCCTCGGTGGAAGCATTCAAGGAATTACTTGAACTTCCAGCGGGACGGAGCCTGTCTCTACAAATCTCCCCTGGAGGAGCGCACGGTTTTAATCGGCTTGAGAAGCTGGTGAAGCGGCGTGATGGTCCCGGACCTTTCGAAGGGCTTCCTGGGCACTTCCTGGTGAAATATTAACATCGCGGGGCGCGAGGAGCGTCTCGCCTCCCCACTGGTCTCCTGGAGCCGGTCCCAGTCCCGGCCCCAGTGGCTGCCGCCTCCGAGGGGCCTCCCGATGCGGTGGAGGGGAAGTAAGGGGCGGCGGCGCCCGACGAGCGGTAACGAGATTGGGGGCTGCGAGGCCGGCCACGGCAGGGCGGGGGGAAGTGGTGCCCGTGCAGGCAGGAAAGCCTCGAGCAGGGGGAGCCTCTCAGCAGGACTGGCAGCAGTCCGTAAATGAAATTTCAGGGGAGGCTCGCGGCTTCCGTTAAACTGCTTGGATTCGGTAATCTCCCGCGTTGCCATGGCTGCGGCTCGGGCACGTTCCGGTAAAGGATTGCGTTTAGAGGGGAGTTCCGAGAGGGAGGGACTGCCTGTTGGAAGTGCTGGAGGCCTGGGGTAAGGAACAATGGCTCTGTAGGTAGACTCTGCCTTAAGCTATGCGGATCTGCTGCTTTTAGTTCAGGAAAGAAAACCCTGGACGTTTTCTGTTCTGATTGGGTTTCTGTTTTTGGCGTGAGCTTGTCTTTTTAAAGACCGTGGATTATTATTTACTGGTGGGGGTGGTGTTTCTATTTTAGTTATTGCTAGCTGTGAGGTCAGCCCTGCTGTCTCTTCTCAGATTAAAATTTCGAGTGAGATAAGAAGCTGATCTACTGGAATTTTTGTCTGTTGTGCTCCTGTTAGCCAACTGAAACTTTCTGTCCGGGTTTCTCCAGTTTTTCTATCTGTCTCTTCGACACTCATTTTATGCCCGGTTATTCTTATGTACAATGTGGTTGCAAAATTAGTTAGAAAGGATGAACTTTGCAGTGGGATGAGATTACTGGCCATTCTATGGCAGCTGAACTGTGTAAAAAAAAAATTTACAGAGAAACATGTAGCTTCTAATTGTGGTGAATGCCATGATAGTGGTAGACTGGTCACCCCTAAATTTAAGTTACATTCATGGAAAGCTTAAAGGAAAAGCAAATGTATGTATCAAGTAAGGCTTTTTTCCTATCCCTTTCTGAATGGGAAGTACTCCTATCTGACTAGGGCACACAAGTGATATTTCTGAAGCTGAAGTAACTTTTCTTCCATGTTTAAGATCATGCTAGCCTTATCTCTTTGGGGTTTTTTTTCCACCTACAAGAAATAAATCTATGGATCTGTTTCCTGCTTAATGCAGTTATCTGATCCTTTAGCATGTCTGAACTGAAGCAGAGTCAGAGAAGTTCCTCGTTAAGCTTATAGCTGTTTATTTAAGCAGTAGAACTAAAGATGGGCAAGTCCCACTGTCTCCTTGATGTTCCTTTTGACTGTAAGAGACCTTTTCTGCTTGCGGGCTTTACAGATAGTCTGGTGGAACTCCCAGTGTCCAGATGCCACCCTGTTCAAAACCAGGAGGAATGTTTCTCTGTGGAAGTAATTGTCTGTTGGAGGAGTGCCCATGGAGACAGCTGAAGAGTGTGTAGGCAGGACAGCAAAACCTGAAAGCTGGTAGAAAGATTGCAAGTGCTGAAGTCAATGAAGTGAGGAAATGGGCGAGTTGCACTCTTTTGGCTAGACCAGGTGATTATCGAGACGTTATTTTGATACGTGCTGTGTGCACTAAATAATAGCTTAAGCAATTAAGCAGGGGAGTTGCCTGATTGAGGAGGGGAATAGGGCAGCTGATGTGACCATGGGTCTCATTTGCAGCAGCAAGTGCTTGCAATGCTTCTCCTTCACCATTGCCTCATGCCTCTCAAGCCTAACAGCGATGTTTTTGTAGTATTTTGTATGACAGCTTTTTTCCTTGTGCAATCATTCTTGGGTAGGAAAAGACAAGGAGTGGGAATAGTTTTTCTTATGCCAACGTTTTTGTGCTGTTAATGCTTTTATCCGAGGCTCATGTTCATTTCTAGTTTCTGGGAAAACCAGTGACTTTCAGTAAGGGTTTGATCTGTCCTTCCACGACAGACTAGTTGTTTCAAACTAGCTTCAGCTGTCTTGTGGTTTTTCTGTCCATGCTGCTGGGAATTGGTGCAAGTATTTTGGCTTGAGAGAGGATGGAATTAGCTCATTTGCAGATCTAACTTGCAAGACCGTGATGAGTCTCAATGAGGCAGTTGACACCATTGACTCAGAGGTTGGGCTGTGAAGAAAGGCTGATTTTTTTTTTTTTTTTTTGTAATTTTCTTTTTTTGCTCCACTGTATAGATTGAGCTGTTGGCACAGAAGCTTCGTTTGTCTTTCTGCCTTAAGATTATTTTACTTACAAGCAGGAAAGACTTTTTGACTGTGTGTGTGACGTAAGAAATGCTTTTGTGGCTCCCTAGTTTTAGGAAGGCTCAAGATTACATGAAATACCTCTTGTCACAAACCTTTGTCATGCTTGCACTGTTTTAGCTAAGCCAGTTGAAATGCACACTTCATTTAGGTTGAGTTTATCAAACTTGACACTAATTTGAATAACTTGTTCGACAATTTCTCTAGCCTTGGAGAAACTAGTAAATAATACTGGGAAATTATGGGGAACTGAGTGTACAGGGTTCCTGAGTCTTTATTTTCTACTATGTAATCAAAAGACCAAGAGCTTTGTAGCAGAGTGAACACGGCCACCCCCCCACCAAACTTCCCCATTAATCTGGTCTCTCTTACTTACATTTTTGCTATGTTACATTGACTGCTTCTATTAATAGCCTTTAAGAGAAATTAAAAGATAATTTCTTTATCATTTGGTATGTGAACTTGAACTTCTAAATCTTTGAACTTAACTGCCTCACAGCTAAACACCTAAACCCTTAACTTTCTTGACAAATACTGAGATTGGAAGGAAAATGTGATGTGCAGGCTACTTTTCAAGTTACTTGTTCTTTGTAGTTCATTGTATTAGTCATTGATACCAGTAGCTGCAAACTGCCCAAAGGCTGAAAAGTGGAGAAGTTACGAGCAATGTTAGCATGTGCTGTGAAGCAAACATGGGTAACTTGTGGCTTGCACGCGGTATCACTACTGTTTGAAAAATATGTTGACGTTCTCGTGCAGGGTGTGATAAAAATGCTTTATGGTAGTAATGCTAACTATCAAAATTACCTATCAAAATACCATGTACTTTTAAAGTTCATTTCCTGTCAGAGAGGTAGCTCTTTGGTGTTTAAAATTAGTTGTTCTTTGAACTTGAAGGCAGAAGTGAAGCCTTGGTATCTCAAGAGGAAGGCCCTTTATTTAGAGCATTGCAGCAGTGTGAACAGATCTTAAGCATCCCCTGGATAATTCTCAGAGTATGTGCATAACTGTTCTGGATTGCCTCTGCTCCTAGCCCCAGCATGGCAAAATATTGAGTAGCTCTCACTTGCCCTGGCTGGAAAGGGAAGCCTGGAAAGCTTGAGGAGCCACAAAGCTGATACTGTGTCCTGTTAGGCAGACAAATGAAGTGAAGGTCACACTTTTATTGTTGAAGTTATTCTTAACATCTGTTGATTTGCACCGCAAGTTTCCATTCCTCTGGGAGGAATATTGCTTTCTTTTGGGCCACTAGCCAGTAGGATCCTTTATTTGTGAGGTGGGTAGCTAGCAGTCTTAAATTTCCACAGACTTTACAACTTATTTTTAAAAGAACTGCTGCTGGTCCTCGTGAGTGGGGGTCAGAAACCCTACAATAAGGATCAGCTGCTGCAGAGCTCAGGAAAGCCCTTTGTTAGACTGCATCTGCAGACTGCCACTTTTACGGCACAGTGGTAGCTGCTTTCCTTTAGTGTTGCTTTCCGAGCCCCGTGGGCAGCAGTGAAATGAGAGTGATGTGAGGGGTGCTGTCGTGAGCTTACTCAGAGCCTTAGTAGAGGTAGACAGAGGAAATACGCATAGGTGTTGGCTATTTAATAGTCAAAACAAAATATGTTTTTGTAAAAAATACAAATGACGCTGTGTGTGGGGTGAGGGGGAGGAGGAGTCCTTTTCCCCAGGTAAGAAAGGAATTGAATTTTTGTTTTTGCCATTTTCTTCCAGTGTAATCACTCATTCTTGTAGCTCCCTCCTAGGCAGCTCATTTTTGTTTGCTGATGCAGCTTTTTGACTACATGATGACCTGTGCAGCAGCAGTGATCTCTATAGGAAAAGAGCATACAACCCCCTACTGTTACACAGCAGCATCAGGAAGGAGCTTATAGGTGCAGTGCGCAGAAGAAAGCGTTTGCTGCTTAAGAATTGTTGCTGTTGAATGAAGTGACAGCCGTGTTCATATTTAGGCAGTTAAAAATGGGTATTTCCTGAGCTTTGAAAATCTTGGACTCGCCTGTTTCACGTCCTCCACAACTGTCGCATCTGTGCACCCTGGAAATTTTATCACCTCAATTTTCACAGTGCTTCAGGCAGCCTACCGTCAATGTATAGGATTGAGAGCAGGAGAAGGTTTAGTGGTGTAGATGGGAGATACATGGTAGGGTTTGTTTGAACATAACATTTGCACAAGCTTAAATGGAGCCATGATACTAAATACACTTGATGAAGTGCCAGAGCAAGTTAGGATTTGTTTGTAATGGTGAATGCATACAAGCCTTGTTAGCATGTGGTAGCTAGTCTTGATTTATGCCCTTTGTATAGACAAGTAACTGCCTCCTCATTGGGTTGGTTGAGAAAAGTCTGGTTTTTTTGATGCAAACAGTTAAGGGAAAGCTAGTTAGCTCTACTTGACTGAATGTTTTGCAATATTTGATGAGACAGGGTGGCTGTTACTTGCAGCAGTCTGTAAGGATGTAGATAAGTCTGTCTTCTCCCTGACTCACCCCTCCAACCACCCATAGCAGTTTTAATTTATAATCATGCCACTTAAGTCTCCTCCTGTTGGTTTTCCATTTCCGTGCATTATGTTGTGCCCTGGTTCCCAAGTGTAGATAGGTAGATCTGTAAAAGAATGCTAAAACTACTGGGGGATGTTATGCTCCAACTCCTATACTAAACAGTTGTAGGTGCTGCAAGGGGAATGAACCACAGAATGTCCACTGTGTGGTGTCCCTAAGTAGCATTTCCCTTTGTCACTGCCAGAGACAGATGGTTAGATGGATGTTGGTCTGGTACAGCAAGGTGTTCTTTATGTCCTTGTTGCTCACCTTGTGTGGTGGAGTTCAGGCCAGGAGTGTAACTGGCTTTTGAGTGGCCAGGTGTTTAAAACGCTGGTAAGTGTAAATACCATTTATACAGTTTCTCAAGATTGGCTGCTGCCTTTCCTTGCAAAGCACATGAAGGAAGTAGTGTTGCTTCATTTTCATTGGAGCAATTTTAATGGAATAATTATTTTGTTAATTCTTCTGTGCTAATGGCATGTCAGAATTGGTGTTCAGCTTCAGACATCAGTTCTTAGATGGCTTAGTCTCACGCTTTAGGTTTGCATTAAAGATTTCTAGTTTGAGAGTGTTACTCAGATTTTTGCAAAGAATGGTGAAGTAGATTTCACAGAGAATATTTCCTACAGTAAACACTGGCTGATGTCAGAGTGACTTTTTTGAAGCTGGATGGCTGAAGTCAGCTAACACTAAGTGACTGAAAATTACATTTACACTGTTTTTTTTTTTTTCAGGCAGCTGTTTTTGAGAATATGACCACTTGTTTGTGCAAGGCTTTTTAAAATATTAGCACTTTGGCCAGAGGCTCTTTGAATGTCTCTGCCATACAATTGCATGACAAGTGGATAGAATGAAATCAGTTTTCTGATACTTTTCCACATGTATACTTTGTTTTTTTTTAATGAAAGATTATTTTATAGGGTTTCTTTTATTTTTTTACAAAACCTGTGGAGGTCTCAAACGCATCAAGTTCCTAATCTTCTGTTGAATTTGACTTAAATAAGCCAAAAGGCTTCAAAAGTCTTGTAGGAATGGAAGGGAAGGATATGCGTGCATGCATAGAGGGTAGGAGTGCATAAATCTCATTTCATGCTAGGAAGACGTGAGGGAACAAAAAGCCTTTTACTGTGCAGCACTTCATGCTCTAATGCAGTTCTGCGTCGTTTGTGGCATGAATAGCAATACATGAGGCTGGAGGCTGAGCTGAATTTGGTATGGTCCCTGTAGCAAGGGAAAGATGTCAACAGGCAATACAGCAGGTCCTGCTTACAGTAGTGTATCTTTATCTAGAGGATTGCTGGTTTTTTGCTGAAGCAAGTATCAGACTTCATGTTTTATCCCTGCACCAGCGCGGGTGAGTTTGGTTGTAGGAGAGCAGATCTGTGCCACAGAAGTCCATCACCCTGCTGTGACTTGCATCCTGAGACTTCCTTGCTTAGGGAGCTGAGCCCTTGTGTTGTCTCTGGGCTTTACCCCTTACTCTCTTCAGAGGAGATACTTGCACTTACAGCTCTGGGCAAATCCAGTGCTCAGCAAGATCAGGTTAAAGAGGACAACTAATCTGCTTTAAAATACTGCAGTCATGCAAAAGCTCCTGCTTGCTCTGCTGTAGCATTTAAAAACTGTTGACATTGAGAACCGAACAGCAAAACCCAACATTTTACCTAGAGCAAACCAGACTTAGCTTTAGAAAATAGCTAATCAAGCTGATGGTATATGTGCAGCAGAAGGTACTATGAAGACCTGGTTGCAGCAGGGATTAACTGGGCTGTGTCTGTGTTCTTCCACGGGCAGAAAGGCTGCTCAGCTGCCCACGTACTGCAAGTAGCTCTTTTCACAGAATCACGGAACATCAGAGATTGGAAGGAACCTCAAAAGATCATCCAGTCCAATCCCCCTGCCAGAGCAGAATCACTTAGACCAAGTTGCACAGGAACATATCCCGGCAGGTTTTAAATGTCTCCAGAGAAGGAAACTCCACAACTCCCCTGGGCAGCCTGTTCCAGTGCTCCATCACCATCTTCAGAGCAACTCCAGCAGGAGGTGAAACCACTGAAAGATTATGGGTTGTATGAAATGCACCTTTGATTCTCCTCAGTTTTAAGGATGACTGTTCCTACTTCTAATAAACAAAGCCCAAACAAAAAAAGTCACCACCCCAAAACGGTGACATATTAATGTTTAGTTGTGGGGACTGAGTGGGTTGTTGTTAACCTTTCGTGAGGACTGAGGTATGAAAGTCCTAACTGGGTGTTTCTATGACGGACTGAGAAAGTCGCATGAGCTTTCCCAGCATTCCCTACTGACCAATTTAGGCAGCTTTCCTCCCAGACACATGGCAATTGAAGATTACCATCAGAGGTCATTAGCTTTCCTAATGTATAGGTAAGGCAACTAAGGAACACGATTCAGTGCTGTGAACTCCACTAGAAGACAAATAGCTGCTGAAAGTGAATGCTCTGCGTACGCAGAAACATGTAGATGAACTTGTGTAGACTTTGCCTTAAGGAGCTGAATTCTGTTATGGCAACAACCAGCAGTTGCTCTGTGAAAACTTTAAGTTCTGGGTTTCTTTCTTGATTTTTTTTTTTTTTTTTTTTTAGCCTGGTCCTTTATGTTTTTATTGTGATACTGATTTCAGCCTCTTGTAAAGAAACACACAATTAATGATACTCTGAATGCCAAAGTCAGATTACACCTACATCTTGGTTTCCCTTGGAAAGCTCACTCACTGCCTTACAAGTAACATTATTTTATTAACACACGGAGACTTCACTGGTAGCCTTTCCCATTCAGAAAATGTCAGGACTTTGTGCACTGTGGTAAATGTTCTTCACGACTACATTTTTCAACTAACCTATGTATCTTATAGTTTCCAGTCCTCAGGATAAGTACTGCTTGGATATTGTATGTGGTAATTCTTGCTCTGCTGACATTTAAGAAGTGAAACACAGGGCACTAAACGGCCTTAGGGGATCAGATACAGACTCTACTGCAACCTGTACAACAGTTCTTTGTTAGCTCAAAACCTTTTTATGTCCACAAAGTATTTCTATAGTTATGGAGGTGTTCATTAGAGCTGTTCTTAGGTTGTTTTGTTGTTGTAAATGGGGTTGTGTTTCTTTAGATTTACTGCCAAGAAAACAAACTACAAACAAGCATTGTCAACTTGTGTTTAGCAGTCAAGTGTATTCTGTTTGTCACAATCCCTGGGCAATGTGAATGTATTCACCGTGATGCTGGATTGAGGATACTGGAAATGTAAGGCATTGACGTTGTTAGAGAAGCTGCTCAAACTGTTGATGTCTTGCGGCTTTCTCCCGAGCTGGAATGATCAGGGCCCTGGGTAGTAGTAGTGTGGGGTAAGTGCTATCACTTACCTCCGTTTTCCTCCCTCCCTGAATTAATTTAGCTTTACACTTTTCACTGACTTGTTTTGCTGCATTCCTGAGAATCCCAGAGCTGTCCATTGGCAGCAGATTGACTTGCAGAATCTGCTGTTTGGGTAAATTCCATCTCAAACGGTTGGGGGTTTGGGTTTGTTTGGTGGTCTGGTTTTTTTGATTGGTTTTTTTTAGCAAGATAGGGAGCAATACTAAAAATCAGTGAACATATGTTTTAGGCTCTGACTACACACATGCTTGTGTGTTACTGAAACTAGAACTAATTTGTGTATCCTGCTAGGAGCATGTTCACAGCGACTTCCAAAGCCTTTTACTCCATGCATCTGTGTAATGTAATATTTTTGAAACACGAGGGCTAAAAACTGTAGGAAAAGACCTGTGGCATCAGACAATGGCAGTCCATGCATATTCTGACCTGGTGATCTAGGTGATCCTGCTGTGGCGGGGGGTTTGGACTAGGTGATCTTTAAAGGTCCTTTCCAGTCCCTAATGTTCTGTGAGTATGACTGTGGCTTACAAATCCTACTGTATAAACTAGTCATACCAAGAAGCACCTGTTCTTTAGGGACAGATTCTGACACTGGTACAGATTGGGGTTTATACTGTTATGATTAAATGACAAATTAGTCTGAGTTACTCGTCACTTTAGTGTTGAAGTGAATGGGGAGTATTTAATTCTCCAGGTTCTGGAATGAGCAGAGCACCCCTCTGCTTATTTAAAATCCAAACCAACTTTTTTCCTTCTGCCCTTGCAAGGTCTAATTTTGCTTGTGAGTGGAGTGGGGCTTTTTTTGGTGGGGGGATGTGTGTGATTTATTTTAACTTAGAGTTGAGATGATTCTTTATTTTCCCCAAGTGGATTGGAAGATTTAGTCTCATAATACCCAGCCATTCTTTTGTGTGAGCTGAGGTTAACATCACTAGCTCCAAATCAGCCAGAGCTGGATGTTTTAGATATCTTAGGCATTATTAGAGGATAAAGTGTACTTTGTTTTAAGGTACACTTAATGCTGTAGTAGATATGTACATATAATACAGATAAAGTTATCTGGTTGGACCTTTATTTAGATTGATTGTGGTTTCTGTGTGGAAAAAAACTGACGAGCTGATATGGTTTGTACTTGAACTGTTCTGAAACCTGATTAATTAGGCTATTTCCAGCCTCTTCTCCTTCCACTTTTTTCCACCCTTTCTCACTGGGAAACCTAGGGAGAAGGATTGTTTGCTTGACCCCTCTGCGGGCACTCATGGATAAAGACAGTGGATGTGAGTAACTGATGTAGTGGGATGTCTTTCTGTTAAACATCATCGCTTTTCTTAAGCGTCGTGTGGAATGTGTGTTGTCTTTGTTCTTTATGAAGAAGGTGAAGAAAAACTCGCGCTCGTGATTCTCTCTCTTCCTTCTGGAAGAGCAGCTCAAGTCTACAGAAACCTTTTCAGTTAGGCAAGTCAAGGTATGAGGAGAAAATGTCTGAACTCAGACTCCCAAAACATGTTGCATGGCTTGTTTATATTCCAGTCTTTCAGGAAGAGTTGCTGAAGGGGGAGGGGAAACACAGTGAGAAGGAACAATGTGTGGGAGATGCTGTGTGGATTTATGGCACCTGTTCTATGTGTATTTTCTGTTATGTATTTATATGGACGCTTATGATGTGTAGTATAATCTCGACTTTAGTTAAGGCTACCTAAAGCTTTAAAGGTTAATCTTGGAAACGATGACAGCATTGAAAGAATCTTTCAGTTAAGACTGTGTTGATCTGTGATTTGTGTTAAATTTTTGTTTAAAGTTATCAAGAGCTGCATTTGTGGTGTTTGCTTTGATCAAAGCTTTGAGGAAGCTGAGCTGTCTCTGGACTTGGCATGTGCAGGTTAGCTTTTCTCCAACCTCAGGTCCTGTACTGCACTACATCTCTGTGTCTGCTGGATGTGGCAGCAGCTGGCAGTCTGTGCTGAAATGTGCTGGAGAAAGAAAGCGGCAGGGTGGAGGGAAGTGCAAACAAAAAGCAAAGTGTGTGGTGGAGGCCTGTGTGGGCTTAGGGAGAGCAAGTGGAAATGTCTATTCCAGACTGAAACTTGTCGTAAATTGGCCACTTCCTTGTAGTCCTTATCTCAAGCTGAAGTGCAAAAGCAGGCAACAGGCTGAAGCTGTGGATTCTGATATTATTCTTGATAATAGTTATAGGCAGGGCTTCTGGAAATTTGCCCAGGGACTTTGTGGATTCTTCTTCCTCCCTGAAGTGTTTAAGACCAGGCTGGATGGGCTCTGGCCAACCTGTTCTAGTGAGAAGTGTCCCTGTCCATGGCAGGGGTGTTGGAACCAGACAATCTCTGAGGTACCTTCCAATCTAAACTGTCCTATAATTTTATGATAAATCTTTGACAATCAGAAGGCACCACTTATATGAGAATCTTCCTCTCAAAGCCACAAGAGTTTTAAGTGTGCTTCAAAGAGCGTGTCTGTTGTTGGAATGAGCTCCGGACAAGTTTTGGAAAGCTAGAGACTGTTGTTTTCTGCCTCAGAGGGGGCAAACCATGAATAACAACATTAACCAGCTGAAAAATACCAAACCAGTTCTCTCTCATTCTTGCAGTTATAGCTGTGTGTCTACACCATGAAATGTAGCATGCTGTCACCTTGAACTGGTGCCAGCAGGTCCACATTGCACTCTGATAATCTGAGCCAAAATATCAGCCTGACTCTCAAGGCTGGCATAGCAACCTGGTGATAGCCCCAAACTGGCTGAGACTCTGCATCAGAGTTGCACCAAGTACTGCTCCTCTTTGAGGGCCGTTTCAGTGACACCTAATGTCTGTGCTCTGTCGTGTTTAGCTCAGCAGGGTTTTTTGGCAGGACCTACCGGCTGATGCTTTGTACTTGGTGTTTTTCATCTGTGGAGCTACTATTTGGTGTCACTATCAGTGATGTTAAATTTGTCATTGGTAGGCCTAAAAATGGTGTCTGTGAAACAACCCACATGACTGTGCTTCTGGGAGCGGGATTGCAGCACTCTTTTGCAACCAAAGTGGGGACTCTTTCAGTAAACTTTTAAAAGTTTGTAGTCATGTGACCTGGGCTGGTACATATGCTGTCTTGTTATAGACAAAACAGCCTGGTAAATTCATGTAATCTCTCTTTTTCTCTGCCTTTTTCACTTTTAGTGCTCGTGCTCCCACTGTGAGGCACTCCTGAGGGCTCAGCAGAGGAAGGGGAGTGAAAAAGGCATTATACCACGCAGCAGATAATACTGCGCTAGGTAAGAGTAGATAAGAACCAGTCTGGTAGTGATAAGGCTGTGAGAGTAAGTTGGGACCTGATGGCCTTTTGCAGCTTTTGCCAGACTCCGTGTTGATGGTACATTTTCCTCCCTACAGACTTGTGGGTCTCAGATCTTGCCTGAAATCTTGAAGGGATTAAGTTTGGCTAGAACAAGCCCCTGTACGTCATGTCTTGCATTTAAAGGTGGAAATGGGAACGAGGTGAGAGCTCGGGGCAGAAGATGATGAAGGCTTGGAGGGCTATAGGTGCTGCATTGCTCATTATGCCCAAGACAGAGAAACAAGTAGTGCCTACTCCCGGGCCTGCAGTGCTCTCTAGGGGAGCTAACCCCTCTCTTCCACCAGCCATCCTAGATAAATTAGGATTACAAGGGGTGGAAACGCAGTGGTTTTGTCTACAGTTTTTAGCTGTAGAATAGGCCTGTATGGGAAGAATTTCTGAGCTTGTGAGTTCAACTGGAGAATCACACAAGAAGGAGAGTGATGCAGAGTGAAGCAAACGGAAATCGTGAATATCAGTGAAAAATACCAATTCAGTGGCTTTTCCTTCTTGCTTGATCCAGCTTGCAGGTGTGTTGGAGTGAGGAGCAAAATACTGGTGTCTATACTTGAAAGACAGAAATGGACTAAAATAATCCCGAGTTGTCTGCAAATTGATAAGTCTTGTATTGCGGTCTCTTGTGGTACAGAATAGGATTCACAGTTCTAGAGGGAGAGAGGAAAGTCCTTTGGCCCTAAAGCAAATCTCTTAACTTGCAACCTGTCATGTACAAAAGGTCGAAGGTGGACACAGCTCTATCACTACTGTTGTGATACTAAATCAACTGGACATCATTACTTGCTTGTGAGTACTTGGAGAAAAGACTATCTTGCTATTTCTTTTCAGATTTTCTGTAGCAATTGCAGAAGTGAGAAATTTTAGGGGAAACAGTCTCTTAAAAAGAGAAGCTGACTCTGAAGGAAGACTCTATTTGCACATTTATTAGGATGCTGTGAACGTTAGTGGCTTGTTTGGTTGTGGTATTGGAGGAGAAGAATCATAGAACATTAGGGATTGGAAGGGATCTCGAAAGATCATCCAGTCCAATCCCCCGGCCACAGCAGGATCAAGTTGCACAGGAACATGTCCAGGTGGGTTTTTAATATCTCCAGGGAAGGAGACTCCACAACACCCCTGGACAGCCTGTTCCAGTGCTCTCTCAACCTCACTGTGAAGAGGTTTTTTCATATTGATGTGGAACCTCCTATGTTCCAGCTTATACCTACTGCCCCTTGTCCTATCATTAGATGCCACTGAGAAGAGCCTGGCTCCATCCTCCTGACACCCACCCTTTCCATATTTATAAACATTAATGAGGTCACCCCTCAGTCTCCTTTTTTCCAAGGCTCATGCTCCCTCAGCCTTTTCCTCATCAGGGAGATGTTTCCCTTCATCATCGTTGTGTCTCTGTGCTGGACTCTCTTCTGTGTCCCTCTGGAACTGAGGAGCCTGCAACTGGACCCAGTATTCTAAATATAGTCTCACTGGCCCAGAGTAGCGGGGGGAGGAGAACCTCTTTCGATCTACTAATCACACAGAAGGTGGCTTCAGCTTTCCATAGATGGCAAGCTCTTCCTCTACTGCTTACCGACTCATTGTTGAAAGAGAGTGGATAATGTCTTGTCTTCCACTGCAGGAAATATCTTTTAACTACTGGTGAACATGTATGTGCAGTATAATGTTGGAAGTCCCCAGTGAGGTTTTGATATGGGGAAAATGTTAGTTTGTTGGTGTTACTGTGCAGCCCTTCTGGAGCAAGGAATCGCTGCCTTGCTTTTGTGTGGGGCAGGTTAGCAAGAACCTTTTCCAGTGAGGACACTGTTCATCTTAACACCTCAAAACCTAAATTACTGTTGTTGGAGAGTTAGAAAGGTAGTTTTTAATTCAGGGCCACTTTGCTTGGATAATCCAAGCAAAGGTTACCTTCCTAACTTGGACTGTTTCTTAATCAACTAAATAATAGCATTGGAAATATATGAGGGGTGTGTGAGGGAAAGGCACTAGGCTGACTCAGCCACTTCAGCACCTTTGAGACTCTGCTGCATTGCTGTTGTATTGTCCACTACAGCATTTCTGTTTTTAAGAGGGGAGAATTAATGAACTGTGCGCATATTTGGAGCAAGAATTGCAAGTGTTAATGATGAATAGGGTATAGATTTGGCAGAAGACACATGCTGGTATACGAGTCATAAGACAAATGACAACATGAGAAAATGTCTTCCTTGATGGTCCCTTTGCTGCATAGTTCACTGTGTCCTGACCAAATGGAATCAGTGCTCTGTGACAGGTGATCGCAAGGAAGCCCATAAAGTACTGACCACGTCTTAAAAACAATCCACAATTTTTAAACTTTTTAGTAGGTTTCTGTGTGCTTTTCCTACTATACTTTTTAATTTCAAGGTGCACTCAAAGCACGTTTTCAAGATCACTTCTCTTCCTCCCCCAGGACCACAAGGGCTAGGAATTTGAGGCATGACTGAGCTGAAATTTTCATGCCATCAGTTAACTGCAGCAGCAAGAACCTGAACTATCACAAGACTAGGTGTGGAGCTAGGAGTGTTTTAGGATGGTAGTATTTAATTTAGTAGTAACCACTTTTTAGTTAAATATTTACTATTTACTTTAGTAACAGTTAAAGGTGCTTTACAAATTAAGTAGGACAGACAGAAGAGCCTCCTACATTGTGTTATTAGCAAGATAATTTTAAGCAAGAAAGCGAAAGGAAGTATTACAAGCTTTACGAAAAAAGGTGCTTGTACTACGGTCGTATGGTTGCCCAGTTTAGCAGCTGTAGTTTTTTCAGGACTATTTTATTCTGTGCTGAGGTTGCATCAACTACATAGATAAGTGGAAAGATAAGCAGAGGTTACGAGATAGTGGCTCGTATCAGATACCACACCTGCAGAAGTACTAGAATAAAGACTAATTGTAAGTAAAGATGTGATCATGACACGGATAGTGGTTCCCGATTTCCACCAAGTAAAGGAGAAAAAATTGGTGTCTGGGCTTGTACAGCCCATTTGTCACATACGCACATGCATCTCTGTGGTGGGTTGCTGGGGTGGACCCACCTGTCTGTAGGGGATGCAGGCTGATCTCTCATTATCTCTTAATACCGTAACAGAGTCTGTCTTGTCTAACTCTGTAGCTGTAGCTCTGCCTTGGCAGGGGTGTAGAATGAACAGCAGAAGCTGGCTTTGAATCCTGTTGAAGAATGCCCATCATTTATATATTGCTTGCTTTCATAAAGTTTGGCCAGCGAACACTGAGAACTTTAGATGTTGGTGTGCTAGGTTCCTCACCCTCATTGTGTGGATCACCACAGGCTTTTTAGAAAAAGGAAGGAATGGAATAGTTGAGTTTCAGCTTTGTCCTCCTTGTTTTGCTTAACTTTGGCTGATATTGACCGAAGGGCACCTTGACCTCTGTCAAGTCTGATTGAAGAGCTTAAGTCAAGATGCTCAGTCTTGTGATAAATAAGCTGGATTGGCATTTTACATCTGAACTGTTTTCTCAAATGCCTATTTTTTTTGCATCTCTGGGAATTTTTTAGCGCACTATTGTAGGAGTTTGTTTTCCTTTGATTAAATTTCTGTGACGCTCAGCTGTTTTTAAATAGGGAGAGCTGGGAAATGTTGTCACCACTAAAAAAATTCCTAGAATAATTTCTTTCAAAACCAAGGCAATGGTTCTGTTTGCTGCACCAGGTTAAGAAAGGTTTCACGTAGAAGACCATCTTTCTTGACTACAAAACTTCGAATTACTGAATAAAGCCGGGCACTATAGGATGGGATTGTGAAAAAAAACTTAGGAACATATAATGAATTTTGATTTACAAGAGCTACGTACACCCTTAATGATGCTACATTCTCATGAGCATGTCAGACTGAATGTCATACACAAGTTAACGGGTTCCTTCTGATCCTGTCTGATGAATGATGTTGACTTATTCTCTTGTTTTAATGAGTTTTTGGCAGACTATGTATAGAGGTCTGTAAATACTCTACAAACAGAACACTTAACACTTTTTTTTAGTATCTTCTAATACTGTTCTTTTAAAAAGACCCTTTATGGGCACCTTTGCCTTGCCTTTTCTCAGTTTTGTACCTTGGTCTGGCCTCAGCCAAGTTCTCTTTTATGCTGCAGTCAGCAAAAGCAGCAATTTAATAAGTTGTTAGCTTAGCAGTGTTATCTGAAGAACTGCTTCATTATGCTCCGTGGTTTAACTGAAGTTTGCATTGATTTACTTTAGGGAGTAAAAAGTAAACAGCTGATTTCCTCTTCAGCATGGTATTTTTAACAGGCTTTTGTAAAGTGGGAGGGAGTGAAAATGCTGACAGTGAAAGGAAAAACCACCATGAAGTGCAGTATCTTTTTCAAGTGAATCATAGAATCAACTTAGTTGGAAAAGACCTTTTAAGATCACCAAGTCTTGCCATTAACCTAGCACTGCCAAATCTACCTTCAGGGTAGGTGTCTACTGCTTCTCTGGGCTGCTTGTTCCAATGTTTAACAACCCTTCTGGTGAAGAATTTTTTCCTAATACTCAACCCAGATCTACCCTGGTGTGATATGAGGCTGTTTCCTCTAGTCCTGTTGCTCGCTGTTCAGGAGATCAATATCCATCTCAGTACAACCTTCTTTCAGGTACTTGTAGAGTGCTGTCAGGTGTCACCTGGACCTCTTTTTGTACCAGCTAAGCAACCCCAGTTACCACGACTGTTCCTCATAGGACTTGTACTCTAGATCCGTCATCAGTTCTGTTGCCCTTCTGTGGACATACTCATTGTCTTGTAGTGAGGGGCCCAATACTGAACACAGTACTTGAGGTGTGGTCTCACCAGTGCCGATCGCCTGCCTGCTGCTGCTGGCCACACTATTTCTAATACAAGCTCAGATATCATTGGCCGTCTGGGCACACTGCTGGCTCATACTCAGCTGGCTGTTGACCAAGTTTCTCAGGTCCTTTTCTGACATGCAGTTTTTCTGACTGCAGCTTTGCATGGAGTTATGACACAAGTGCATGACCTGGTATGTCGCCTTGTGGAAGGAACGTCATACCATTGGCCTTGGCCCATCAATCCAGCCTGTCCAGATCCCTTTGTAGAGCTTTCTACCCTCAAGCAGATCAGCTCTCCTGCCTAACTTTGTGTCATTTGCAAACATTGAAGATGCACTCAGTCCCCTTATCTAGATCATTAAAAAGAACAAGCTCCAATACTGAACCCTGGGAGGGTAATGCCACTGGTGACTGGCTGCCAGCTGGATCTGTCTGTATTCACCACCACCCTTCAGGCCTGGCCGCCCAGCCAGTTTGCTACTCAGTGAAGAGCACAGCTGGTCAAGCCATGAACAGCAGAGTGCTGTGGGAAACAGTGTCAAAGGTTTCACTAAAGTCAAGATAGACAACGTCCACAGCCTTTCTTTCATCAACTAAGTGAATGACCTTGTCATAAAAAGAGATCAGCTTACTCAAGCAGGACTTGCCTGCGTCTTGTAAACCCATCCTAACTGGGCTTGTTCCACATGGTGGCACTGAAGATGAGCCTGTTGTTGTTAATGACATTGGACTTACAGTTCTAGGAAAAAATGCTTACTGAGTTACTGTAAAAACTGAGGGTTTGCTCTAACAGTTCACTCAGACTGTCAAAAAACATTTGCGTTGACTCCTCCAGAGAAGGCGAGGGAGTTTGAGCTATAAGAGAGACAGCATTACTTACCAATGGAGGATGAAGGATTAAAGCTGCAGCCTGTGAATGTTTCCTCCACAGCAAGACAGCCTAGAGGATATACTGAAGGTTGATAGATTATAGCTTGTTCATTGCATGTTGCTGGGAGATGCTGTTACCAAACCCCATCTCTGCCCCCACAATTAAACTCCTATGAAGGATAAGGTGGAGAAATAAATGAAGTGGTGGCTTGTACTTAAGTCATAACAAATAGTTCACTGTTAGGTATTTCTTGGGGATGAAGCTATGTGAGTGGAAGTAGCTCGCATCTCAGTTTCTGATAACAAAATGCAGCTCTCAAGTAGCTTCTTGGCTTTTAGTACAGGGTATGACATTATTAGCCTAAAGCATATTGCTGTAAATCACTGGAGTCATAACTACCATGAGTTCTGTTTCCCTAGGGCTGTTTAACACAGGTTCAAAATAGCAGTACCTTTAAATATTCTGAAAAGCACCATGGGTTTGAAAAAAACCAAAATGAAAAGTAATCCATAGGCTCCTGGAAAATGCAGCAGTGTGCTTGGATGTAATACCGTTTTTGCTGGATAGTTGTTTTGTTACCTTCATAAATATCAGTCGGCAAGTAGGTGTTTGTGTTGTGTGCATTGAACCCCCTTACCATGATAAAGGGAGAAGTGAAAACAGTAGGATATAGCTCTCAAATTTCCCCAGTAACTTGTGGTCAGAATGGCTATTTTGGACTTTCATAAGATAAAGCAACAACAGTTCATTCATATCTAGTGAAAAGGCAGCTCAGAGTCTTAGATGTTGTGAGCAATGCAGAACTCTTCCCCAGAGTGTCCTGTCAGATACCTGAGCTTCTGATACATCCCTGCTTTGCTTTTACTGGACTGTGGGATTATGTGAAATCTCTCTTTGAAGAATGAACACTTCCTTGGCTGTTTCTCCATAACTTAGTAAGTTCCACAGACTGGGTCCTAACTTCTCTTTTACCTTGCCATGTGTTAAAATATCATTTTTATGTCACTCAAATGATGAAGTCTGGCTTGTGTCGGGAGCTGGATAGTGCAGGACATGAGGGCACAAGCAGAGAGCTTGAGCGCAGCTCTGAGTGTCCAAAACCAGAAGCAGTTTGTGGCAGCTCAGACCCTGCTTTGCTTCATTAGCAGCAGCCTATCAGCTTCCTGCAAGTACCAATGCTTGTTAACTGTGTAATTATGGAAACTGATAGTGGCTAGTGCAAGGAAGAGGAGAAGCACTCATACCTGTAACTTCTGACTTGAGGCTGCCAAGGGACAGAAAGGAGCTCCTATTCCAGTATGTGTCAGAGAGGAGCCCGTCTTCCTTCGGAGCCCTTCTTGAGAGAGAACCTACACTGAGGCTCTCTCGGTGCTGCTGTGTACATGTGGTAGCTGCAAAGTGGTATTTAGCTGCTGTCACTGGGACCTGAAGAAATCAAACAGGAGTGATCCCTCATCAGATCTGTGGTGATGGAGAAAGGTGGGAGAAAGACAACGATTTCCTTTCATAGGTGTAAAGATGCGTTATAAAATGTTAACAGTGTATCTTGCATTTCAGTTTCTTGTTTTGTTTTTCTTGTGTTTCAGGTCTACCAGTCATGAAGCGGATTCTGCTGTTTTTTATCCTGGCTGCTGCTCTTATGTATGGTATACTGCATGGAAATCTGTGGCGAAATAACCTCTACTGGTATGGTGGTGCTTTGTTCACTTATCGTGCGAGCACCCTTATGGCTGTAGAGAAATGCAGCTGCCAGCTGCTGTGTTGCTGAAAAGCTGTTCAGTAGTAACCAGCAGAAGTGATAACTATGCCGTGTGTGTCTTGTGGGTTGTGTTTCCCGTACTGTGAGTATGATCGTTCTGTCGTGCTGTCCCTTTTCTTATGTCAGTTTTCAACCTTGTATTTTATTTGAACCTGATTGTGTGGAGAGGGCAGGAGCTCACATGTTGGGAGCTGCTCTCAGTTTTATGGAAATAGGTGCTCAGGTGAGGAGATATCTTATTTGTGTGTGTTGTGTCTATATGTCCTCCCACCCCACGTGTGTTTAGTGTTAGCTTATTCCTTTTGATGTCTGATAAATTATTTGGAAGTGACCTCATGGGAATAACTGCAGGTGTAATGGGCACTTTTTTAAAAGTTGGACTTTGTGGAGTCCCCGTGGTAACCTTGTGGGAAATAAGCCTTTACTTTCTCCAAGCTGCCTGGGACAGTGGCTGAAGATCTAAAATTCAGGATGCTTGTTGAAGAAGTTGAGTTTTCCATTAGCCTTTTGTGAGGGTTGACAAGTGTTTGTGATATGAAGACTACAGTGCTGGCCTTTAAAATTAGTGATTGATATGGCCCTCTGTTGTTTTAATATGAATGGCTTTATATTGTGGGTTCTGTTCATAGCAAACCACAGTGTTATGACACTTCCCTTTTTGCAGGATTAGCTTTTATGGACAGACTTCCTCTGTGAGGGCGTCTCCTTCCTATGAGACTAGTGGAGTTACCCAGTAAGTTTATCAGCTCAATATTTTGGCAGTGTTTTGTTTTTGTGGGGTTTTTTCTTGTTTAGTTGTTTCTTGGGCAGGTGGGGAGGGATAGAGACTAAAATCCATAGCCTTTGTCTGTAGACTCTGTGTTCGGTTGGTCGTTGTACAGCTGTGTCCACTGGCCGTTTCTGTTACGAACGCAGTCGTAACGCGTCTGGCAGAAAGGTGTTTGTTTGTCTGAGTCAATATTCCAGCGTTTGGCTAACATTTATAGCCACTGACAGCATCTGTCTGTTACAAGCAATTAATGTCTGGAAGGACATGTGTTTATAACTTCCAAATTTTTGCAATTCTTGAATTCTATCTCAAGAAAATTAGCAGAGCTATGAGGGCAACTTTTATGCTTAAAATGTAATGGCTCGGGATTGTGGTTCACTTGTGACACAAAAGTGCATGCATAAGCAGATCTTGTGCTAGTAAATTCCTTGCAGTGCAGTTTGTGGCCCCGTGAGCACCTGTGCTAACACTTAAAAGCAGGTGTTGTCCTTTTTGAAGCCATTGTGCAGAATGTAATCTTTGAGGCTGATGCTGCAAAGGCCAGCTGATACCTTTCACAGGGTTCTGTCTCGATGTCAGTATGCTCATGACCACCTGGGGTAAACCAAAAGCAATTAACCTTAATGGCCTGATTTGCTTGTGGTTCTAAAGTAGTGGTTTCATGCTTCTGTTCTTAATACATCCTACATGCATGCATTGCTCAAGCTGAACCTTACTCTCCCTTCTGGGCTTCATATTTGTTATGAATTGGGCTAACTAGCCAAGGCAAGAATGGGCTTAGAAGGGTAAGTTTTGGACTTGGTATGAGAGATATGACTTTGTCTGCAAAGAGTCTAATTTTCTTTGAAGTACCTTATGTGGTGCTGTCTCTTCCTATTTTTAAACAAGACTCTCAGAGGAGCACTGCTGATCCTATTTGATATGGCTGCAGGGGTGATTTGGTCTGAGTGCTCTGCCTTGCTGCAGGTGTCTCAGATCTAACCTCTTGTCACGGCTGATTCGATAGTTGCTGTGCAAGGGAGGTTGCAGGCCCCTTGGAGCAGCACTGAGATAAAAAGTCTCTACTAGTAAAAGCTGTCATGCTGCAATAAGAAAAATCCACATTCATTATATAGAGGCAATAATCAGAACTTGGTGTGGTGTTACCTCAGTAATCCGCTTAGATTAATTTGGTTTGTCCCAACTTCCCAACCTTTTTGCTGCTACCTGCCCCTGTTACTGTTATTTATTTGACATTCTTCTTTTGCAGGCTGCCACCTATGGCTGTGGAGAGAAGGAACATGCTGGACACTTGTCACCTGAAACCAGCATTTGAATCTTTACTGGGGTGCGTATTCTGTGGGAAGGTGGGGGAAAGGAAAGTCTCTGCTAGCAGAAATGGGCTGTGTACATATTCTGGATGATTTCACATTTTGCTTTACCTGTGGAAGTACAGTTTTGGGCTTTCGTTTGCTGCTGCTTTCCCTGGTTGTGAAAACACATTGTGTAGCCTGGCACTGATCAGCATCTGAGCAATGCTGCACTGAACAAATACAAACTGTCTGTTCAGGTGTTGTAGCTACTAACAGTGAAACTATTTTAATGAATGAAAGACAAAGCTTCATTTCCCCCTCTCCCCATTTTTTTTTCCTGTAAAAGAAGCCTTCGTGTTCAAGACTGAAATTCATTCCACTAGTCAGAACCTGGACTTAGAAGGTAGCTAAGTAGCTTTCTCGGGTAGCTAAGTATTTCTGTAGTAGTGAGGTACCAAGGAAGTTTGAAGATCTTTTCATCTTAATTTGAAAGAGGAGTACAAGATGTTCACAAATTAATCTTTAATGATAGAAGATTCTTCCCCTTCCATGGAATTATTTTTAGTGGAATTCAGTGAAATTTGGGATTATGTAGATAGGTATCTTCCACTGTATGGTACTCGTAGGAATTTTCCTTTGCAAGGAAACAGATACAAAAAGGAAGAGATTGATCTCGAAACAAAGTTGGTGTGAGGTCGTAAAAGTGGATCCAAAAGTTTTGTGAGGAAATAATGGGAGTTTCTCTTACTTAGAAGCATAAGTCTTAACTGAGAGATCAAGGAGGTCCTACAAGACCAGAAGCAGACAGGCTGTGTGTTGGCTTTGTTTTTTACCAGAGCAAACATTGAGTATGGTCCTGAGAAAGCTTGGGAAGAGGTTTAGACCAAGTCCTGGCTGAAGGAGTGTTTGAAGCTCTGAGAAAAGGCACCGTTGCTTTTTTTTGGGTAAAAGAAAATGTGGCTTTAATTCAGCGCTATTATTATTTTAAAGGCTATGGAAAGATTTCAAGTTCATCCTTCCCAAAGCAGTCGTGTAGTCTTCTGAGTTTGGGTTATATGACTGGCCCAGTGAGTTAGTCTCTTCCCATATAGAGTGAGGCCAGGTGGTCTCTCTGGGTAGATCTGGTGTTTAGCAAGGAGACAGGAATAGCCTTGTGTGTGCAATGAGCTAGAACAGAGTCTCTTGCATATTTTCATGGCAACTTTACAGTGATAGTTTGTGCAAGTTGAAGGTCTGGTCTGTGCGCTTTGGTAGTAGCCTGGGGAGGTTGAAAGGATTTCTAACCTGGCAGAATTATTTACTGGAAGGGAACCAGAGCTAGAAAAGCCAGAATTAAGAATCTCTTTGCAGTAGGTAAATTATTTATAATGTCTAAGTTTATGAGCAGCTTCTGAACAGCAAGGCAAGTTATTAGTTTTAATATGGGTGCTTAGTGCACGATGGTTCAAAGTCAGCTGGTTTTGCTTAGTTAACCTATGGCCCAGTTCTTTGTGTGTGGGCTGTGGTGTGTTTTCGTTGGGATTTTTCCTTTCTGCTGTTTGTGTCCTCTGAATATGTGGAGCTTAAAGAGTCAGACACTTGGATTATGAAACTGAACGAGGGTTTTTTAACAGCTTTTAGTGTTACTAATGGAGAAACAAGTTGTGCTGAATGTGGGTGTTTAATGTGCTTCTGAGAGAAGTGTCCTTGTGATCCCCACATGCCGTGCTTCTCGTTGCAGCGTGACTCTGGCACGTGTGCACCGGGCTCCTTTTAGACACATGATTTGTGGCCAAGCCAGTGAATTCACAGTGTGATGTGGATTCACAACCAGTGTGCTGCAGCTGTGAAGGGGTGCTTAATCTATAGCACTTCACCACTCCAGAGTAAAAATATGCAACCTGACGCGTGTAACTTGGACTTGAGCCAGCAGAATGCCCAGGTGGCCAAGAAGGCCAATGGCTTGTATTAAAAACTGTGTGCAGCAGAAGTGTGGAGATGATTGTCCTCCTGTGTTCAGCAGTACCTTGAGGACTGTGTCTAGTTTTGGGCACCTCAGTGCAAGGAAGACGTCGAGGTGCTGGAGCAAGTGCAGAGGAGGGCATCGAAGCTGGTGGAAGGCCTGGAGAATAAATCCTATGAGGAGAAAGAGTTGGAGCTGTTTAGTTTGAGGAAGAAGAGGCTAAGGGGAGACCTCATCGCTCTGTACAGCTATCTGAAGGGAGGTTGTAGGGATGTTGGTGCTGGTCCTTTTCTCACAGGTAATTAGCAACAGAACCAGAGGGAAGGGCTTCAAGCTTTAACAGAGCAGGTTTAGACTTGACATCGAGAAGAAACTCTTCACAGAGAGAGTGATCAAGCCCTGGAATGGGCTGCCCAGGGTGGTGTTTGAGTCACCATTGCTGGATGTGTTTAAAAGTTGCTTAGATGTAGTGTTGGGGGATCTGGTTTAGGGGTGAACTTGTAGAGTAGGGTTGATGGTTGGACTCAATGATCCCAAGGGTCTTTTTCAGATTGAATAATTCTATGATTCTATTATCTTTTTGCTTTATGGATGCCTGCCAGTGCCCTAAACTACTTATTAAACTTATTGTTTGGAATGATAAGTATCTCAAATAAGCTGACATATTCAGGAAATTCTATTTCCATGTTTAAATGTCTTGTTTACAATTTTTATTTATTACGCACATTTCATTGGTGAAAAGAACTCAATTTGCCTTGCTGTCTGTTATGTACTTCTCAAACTTGAAGTTAATTGCCTCCCTGCATTATGTATTCTCTTAAATCTGCTGTCTCTTGGTATAAGCTTTCAGTCATGCAATTTTAATGACTCTGTATAACTTATAACATGATTTTGTGCTAGTGTATCACTCTCTACCTGTATTTTCCGTTACCGAGTTTTCCTCTTTTCTGTCACCCTTCTTTCTCTGTCTGTGTGAACGTTCTTGAAGTAGTACCAGTTTTTAAAAGAAGGCAGATAAAGGTGGGGTTTTTTTTTAAAGCAGCAACATTAATTGTTTCTTTACTAAAATATGTCACGTGGATTTTAAAACCTCTTACTTTTTCCTTTCATTAGTGCGGACAAAATATACCCGTTCCTGTGTGCTAGTGATTTTGGCAGAGTGGCAGAGTTCCAAGGGAGCGATAAGTTTGAACTGCCTTATGGAATAAAGAGAGCAGGTTTGTGTTTCCCATGTACTTTGTATTTAAACAGAAGTAGTTAAATGGCCTGTAAGGCCATGAGAATCTCTGGCCCAGATGTTTCCTGTTTACCAACACCAGCCCTTTTGGGTGTCTAGCAATAACTTAATGGTTTCATGTAGTCCCTCTGACCTGGCACCTTTCTGTTTTCTGCAAAAAGTCACCATGTTGGTGTCACCTCTCTTAGAATACAAGCTCCAAAAAGGTGGGAGTGATGTTGAGTGTCCTGTAGGTACCTACCCATTGAGAGAGAGAGGGCTGGGAAGGTGCCTCTGCCCAGCTTTGCCAGTAAGCACAGGCTGGTTTAATGTCTTCTCCAAGATAAGCAGTGCTGTTACTGTCCTTGGCTGTGTGGCCTCTCCTCTTGGGTCAAGGTTGCATCTGTTTTCTCTGAAGGTGGGTAGAAGAAAAAACAAAGTCAATCAGGATGCAGGTCTTGGAAACTCTTGTGATGCTTATTTACCGTAACTAGGAAATTTTTTAATATGTAAATCCCATAGTATTTTCTGACGGGGTGTGCCAAGGCAGGAAAAGCTTCCCAGAAGTAGTTCTCCTAAATCTGAATTTCTTTGGCATCATCAATTGACTTGTGACCCTAAATTACAAGGGCTCTTATTCTGAGCGTGTAATACAGAGTGCAAACACTGCTATGTCTTAAAATGCTGTAGTCAGGGTGGCGTGCTTATTTTTATGTTGGAAAGTGCTGAACATTTCCCTTAATCTTCTTTCCTGTTTGCTTTCTAGAACAATTTTTTCGTTTAGCCCTTTCAAGATTGCAGAACTGTGGACTTACCAATGGAGATGACAGGTGAGATGATTTATTTGCTACTGCTTCTCTTCATGGCATTGCCAGCAGTTTAGTTTTTATCTGAAAAGGAGTACTGGAGGTGTCATCTAACTTGAGCAATTTCAGGCTAAGATGCAAATATGACAGACGATGTTTGTGGAGTATGGAACAGATTTCAAGCTGTAAATAAGTTGGGGTTAAAATGCATGTAGCACCTGCATTTGAGAATAATTTCGCTGTGAGGGAGCTTTAAAGGAGCTTAAACTTACTGAGTACAGTCCCATCTTTCTGTGCTGCCTTTTTATACATGAGAAAAGAAGGTACCCCTTAAAACTGAATGTGATCGTGACTTTCAAAGTCGCTGTTAGTGGAAGCTAAACATAAGGCATCTTGCATATGTGCTAGAGATAAGCAGATGGAAAGCAATGACTATTTTTACCCCCAGATATATTCTTGTACATATCCCTGTGCTACTGCACCTGCTGGCCTGCTGCACACCCCTTTTGTGTGCATGTTCAGTTTCCTTTTCCTGTAGAAAATGCCAAGAAAGACACCTCTGGAGTAACCAGGGTGATAGAGTGTGGCGTAGGTATCCTCTTCCTATGAATTAAATTGCCTCTTGGTTAGAAGCCAGTATCTTTGTCAGTGACGCAAACTGTGGAAACCAGTGTATCCTCCGCAAGTTTTGTGAACAACACCAAGCTGTGTGATGCAGTCAACATGCTGAAAGGAAGTGGGGGTCCAGAGGGACCTTGACAGGACTGAAATGTGAGCCCAGAACATCATCATGAAGCAAGGCCAGATGCAAGGTCCTGCACCAGGGTCAGGACAATTCCAAGCACAAATACTGGTTGGGTGGAGTACGGCTAGAGAGCAGCTCTGCAGAGAAGGCCTTTGAAGTGTTGAAGCTTAATGTGAGCCAGCAATATGTGAATGTACCCCACAAAGCCCACTGTGCATCCTGGGCTGCATCAAAAGCATTATGGCCAGTAGGTCTCACTCTGCTTTTGTGAAACCCAGACTGGAGTACTGTGTCCATATCTGGAGCCCCTTTCATGAAAAGGACATGGAGCTGTTGGAATGGCTCCAGAGATGTGCCACAAAGATGATCAGAGAACTGGAAAACCTCTCCTGTGAGAGCAGGCCGAGGAAGTTGTTCAGCCCTGAGAAAAGGCTATGGGAAGACCCTATTGCACACTCCCAGTGCTGAAAGGGGTCTACAAGAGAGCAAGGGAAGTGGGGGGGGATCTTTTTACAAGAGCTTGTAGTGATAGGTAATGACTTGTTGCAGTTTGAGCACTGCTAGAACCCGTAGAAGTGCTTTCATGAGGAAGAAAAGTTTTGTTGTGTTCTGGGGGACCTACTCCGGTTGCACAGGTCACAGGACCCCCCCCCCCCCCCGGAAGGGTCTGTCT
>VXBP01000530.1:50009-65892 GCA_013400115.1 Rhinopomastus cyanomelas
TAGTGATAGGACATGGGGCAATGGTTGTGAGCTGGAACATAGGAGGTTCCACTTCAACCTGAGAAGGAACTTCTTCACGGTGAGGGTGACAGAGCGCTGGAACAGGCTGCCCGGGACGCTGTGAAGTCTCCTTCTGTGGAGAAGTTTATGACCCGCCTGGATGTGTTCCTGTGTGACTTGGTTTAGGTGAGATCCTGCTGTTGCAGGTGGATTGGACTGGATGATCTTTGGAGGTCCCTTCCAATCCCTAATGATTCTATGATTCTATGAAATGACATAAAAACATGATACAACTCTATGCTAACTGTAGTCTTCCTCTCTCCCTCATTCTACCTTCATTTACTGATCACGCTTTTTGATCGCGTGTTTTGTCCAGTTTTCCTTTTTCCTTCATGTTTCTCCTCATTGTTGTGTCCCTGTAGCCCATAACCTTCTTTTCAGCTCTGTGATATTCCTCAAGTAACAAAGTGTAATTCAGGAAAGGGTAACTTCTGCTTCCTTCCTTCTACTGCAAACTTTGTGAAAAACCGAGGCTCATCAGCTTGCTTTCTCAGGATATCCTGAAACTAGATTGAAACCCTGTTTTGAAAATTAATCGGCTGAAGCGGTCACAGAGCAGAGAGGGAATGTGTGTGTCAAGGAGGAGGGCATACTGAGGACAGGATGGTATCACAGGTTTTCACATCTTATTTCCAAGGTGCTGCCACGTGGACTTGAGGCAGTAGCTGGAAATCATCTTACGAATGCACGGCTGCTCAGGAAACGCTAAAACAAGGTGTGCCAGCTTTTTTGTGGTACTGCACCCCAGGAGCTAGCGTTTAGCAGCACTAGTTATACATGTATGTTTATATAAAACCCCACATTTTTAAAGGCAGCTCCCTCTGCAGATGTGGCCCTAGAGTGACAGGTGAGAAGGTGCTGTTGCAGCATCTCTTTTTCAAGTACAGTGATTTTTACAGGTGGCCTCTATTCTTATTTTGGTTTTTCTCAAGCTTTGGCTTTTCAGCACTACTTCAAGGCCCAGTGTCTTTTCACCAGTCCACATGCAGTACAGTGTAGCTGTGGTAACAGTTCTGTAGGAAGTCTATAGGGATCTGCTTTGCACATTGGGATGTTGGTCAGTCTTTGCTAGAACAGGCTGTTTTCACTGATGTTGAATAAAACTCTCCTTGGCTGAAAACATGCTGGACTCTCTGATGAGGAAGACGCTGAGGAGTCTGCATTAAGTGCTATGCTGAGCATTTAATACAGATTATAGTGTTCTTTGGAACAGAGTCCTGGGGTTCCCTGCAGTAAGAAAGGGTAGCCGCCTTCTCATTTGAAGAGCTGTGGGAGCTCAAGGTGCCTCAAACCCAGTAAGCTGTGAGCCTGTTTGCATCAGAAGAAAATACCAGTGCTTTTGCTGTTGTTCTTGCTGCAACCTAGTTGAACAGTTTTTGCTCTAAACAAAGCATTTTTAAAACAAAAAATGCTCCATTGCTTTTGTAAGTTGGAGTTTGCAATCTTTGTAAAAGGTTACACCTATATATATTAAGAGAGACTGTTTTTTGAATAAAAAAAGTAAGTTTGTCAGTATGTGCTTTTTTAAAATCAGAGCACGCATTTCACTAGCATTGAAATAAGACAGTAGATAGTAAAAGATACACTTAGGATACACTTAGAAAACCTGGGATAAAATGATAAAACCAAGCATTAGAATTTACTTCTGTAAGTGTAGAGTTTATATAATACCTTTTTCAGGGGGTGCTTTTAAACTCTTAAGTGCATTCATAACTCAAAAGGAGGTACTGTTTAGATTGGAGGAGTAGTAAAAAGTAGTAGAAAATCCAGTGTGTAGCTCACAGTGGTTTATTGACTTAGTAATGCAGTCTGATTTGAATCTAGACATATGAGAATGCACCTTTTAATCGAGTGTTTTCCACATGTAGACTTCCAAGGTCTCTAAAGTAAATCTTGCTGCTTTAGCTTATGTTGGAGACCTCTAGGATTGGGATGTTGTGCACTATTGCAGAAGCACCTTCATTTTAGTTAGTTTTTTCCTCTATCCTAGTTGGTGTATCCCTAGACTGCAACAAGTTTGAAGCATTGTGAAAGATGATTTATCTACTAGCAACTGATTGTAGATGATCTTAAACAGCAAACCACTATAAAGTCTTACATGAGAGAAGCCACTTCCTGACTTCAGCAGTCCCTGAAATAATGCAGCTGCTTCTTTTTATTGTTTTGAAGGGTGGTTGTGGAGTCTCCTTCACTGGAGATGTTCAAGGCCCACCTGGCCATGTTCCTGTGCGACTTGGTCTAGGTGATCCTGCTGTGGAAGGGGGTTGGACTGGATGATCTTTCGAGGTCCCTTCCAATCCGTAGTGATTCTAGGATTCTATGAAAGCTGCCTTAGCATGGGATACAGGACTGAAACTGCTTTGTGTAAAAGATCCAGGATTTTGGTAGGTAAATAAGCTAGTTAAACGCAAATGTGTAACTTAAAATGGTATGAAATAGGGGAAGTCATGCATACTAGAAGCCATGTTTGTTCTACAGCATTGCCTGTCGACGGTGTGTGGTGGTTGGTAATGGAGGAGTACTTCGCAATAAGACATTAGGGCAGAAGATTGACTCCTATGACGTGATAATAAGGTAAATGGTATCTCCTTTTCTTTTTGTGTATGCGCAAATAATTGACAAACTTTTGCTGTTGGCTAGTAGCTTTGGAGTTCAGTTATTACACATTTGCATCTGCATAGTAACTTCCTTCTTTACTCACTGTGTCCCAGCCTTCATTTAAAGTACCAGGGCAAAATGGATCAGTGCTTTATTGCAGACACACGCGTGCAAGATGTTGTCATCAAGGATGGCTCTAAGCCTGTGACAGCCTGGTTGGAAGCCTGCACGTGTCCCTTGCTGTGAGGCAGTACTGTGGGCAGCCCTGCCTCATACCTTCCGCACCTGTCTCACCTGGTGCTGGCATGTGCGTTGTTCAGCCTGCAATTAAACATTGAATGTTTGTGCTGGGTAGTCAAGGCACATGTCAACTCAGTGATGATGTCTGTCCCTTTTTCCTCAAGCACGTTCGTTCAAATTGGAAGCTTGAGATGCCTCAACCTACCAGAGGAAGCTGGGATCTAAAGAACAGCCATCTGGACTAGGGAAACTCTGGAATTTCTCAGAGAGCAGTAGGCAAGAAGTCAGTGGGAGAAGCACAAATCCAAACAGACTGAAAATGGACTGTTTGACTAGGTGCAACAGAATTTTCAGCACATTAAGAAAAAGATAAATCAATTTATACTTTTTGGGAACTGAGATTACTGATTAAACAGCCCTACTGCCTGTATGTACCCTGTCAGACTCTGTACCTCAACTCTATTTCACTAAAACCTCTGAGCTGCCACTTCAGTTTTATCTGTTTGAACATTTTGTTGAACAGAATCTCACTTTTGTTATTTTGCCATCAATCCTGAATCAGCACTATCACAGAAATTTCTGTTCAAAGGCCTGGATTTTCACATGTATTTGAAAGCAGTCTGACAAGGTGGAAATGAGTACATGCAATTCTGCAGTTGTTGCTCATCTTATAACCTTAAAATGTTAGAAAGTGATGCAGATAACATTCCCATTCTTAGGAAACTTTACTTGCCTGACAGCACTGTATTTAAAAACCACCTTGTAATTGTTGTCACTATGGTATAATGATGCAGGGAAGCTACATGGATTATTTTTAAGCAATTTCAAGTATTGGGTCTCCTTGGAGATCTGTCTGTTGTTCTTAAAACGGAAATTATGTGGAGTGGTGTTGCATATTTAAAAACAGGTCTAAATTCAAGACTATGTCAGAAATGTAGTACATTTGGTGACTGTGAATGAGTAAAGAGGTAGTGTTTTTATTCTGTATTTAATGACACCTTCTGATAAAAGTTTGAAATATCCCCTTGTCTGCACATCTTGTTTTTACCCATTTGCTTCTAAGCAGCTTGCCTCCTGTTCTGAATAATTGGTCACATTGTCAAGGATGGAGCACAGAGACTGCCTGAATACTCTGAAGGATGTGCTACACACCCCCCCCAAGCAGAAACTGCAAACACAACCCCTCTAACACTTTATAGAGACCTGACCCACCTGCCCACTGTTTATTGATCTATTATAGTCCTAAGCAGTGAGGTATATGACTTTGGGATATCATTCAGGGATATGACTTTGCACAGAGCAAAGTGATAATTAAAAAAGAAGAAACCAACCGAACAAACAAACCAAAAAAACAACCAAACGAAACCATCCCACCAAACATAAAGATTTATCAGTCTCAGGTATGGTCATGGTCTCTCTATGCTGTAAATAGTGAGGAGTATTAAAACTTTTTAATTGTCTTCAGTGTGACTCCATCTAGTAGCATGAATGGAGCAATGGGTACTTCTCCAAGCCACAAAATCTCTTTGCTCTAGTTTCTGTGCTTGAGCCAAATTGCCTTCTGTTTGAGCGATACGTGATAAGCAATTGTGTATTCCAAGTTGATCTTGGCCAAGTTCCCATGTGTGCTTGATCCCGCTGACTTAGAGGGTGAGTGTGCCTGATAATTGCTCATCTACCACGTAATGTGATAAGTGCAGGGCCACTAAACCCTGCTGTACTTGGACATGCCCTCTGAACTGCCGGCCAAGGACATGAGCGGGGTAGTCAATGATCTCTCCCTCTTCTGCAGAATGAATAATGGCCCTGTTATAGGGTACGAAGAGGATGTTGGGAGGAGAACGACCTTCCGCCTTTCTTACCCGGAATCCATCTTCTCAGATCCGATCCACTATGACCCTAACACGACTGTTGTTCTCATTGTCTTCAAACCACGTGACCTGAAGTGGCTTTGGGAGATACTAAGTGGGCAGAAAATAGTGAGTTCAATTATTTATGCTCTTTGGCTCAGCTTGTCACACACCTCTCCTGTGAAATACTTGGTTTGCTCTTAACCTTAGTTGTCCTAGCAGAGGAGAGCACTGCGTCTCCTAGTCTTAAATGCTTCTGTGCTTTCTCACATATGTATTTGATCAGGAGTCCAGAACAGCATTTGAGAGAGCACAGGCACAGAACTGTTTGCTTGTTCTCTGTGCTCCTGTGAATGTGGTCAAGCATGCAGTGAATTAGAGTCTTCAGAGCATGCCACTGGTGCCTGTTGTCCACCTGTCTGCAAAGCTATTTGTCAGCCAGCTGGCCCCAACCGTAGGGGCTGGACCGGGTTGGTTTGTTGCAGGAGCACACGTGTTTTGGGCTGCTTAGTTTGTGGAAGAGAGGTGTTGGGGGATCTGGTTTAGGGGTGAACTTGTAGAGTAGGGCTGATGGTTGGACTCGATGATCCCAAGGGCCTGTTCTAACCCAAATGATTCTGTGTTTTCCTTTGGGAGGTTCAGCACTTTGCTTCTTCAACCTTTCGCCCTTGGATTTTATGATTAGAGTTGCTACAAAGCCAAAATAAGCCATGGCCATTAAAAATATGTGTTTATTTGCCTGTTTTACAGAGTATTAAAGGCTTTTGGAAGAAACCAGCTCTGAACATGATATACAAATCTAGTCAAATCAGGGTTCTTGATCCAAGCATCACCAGAAAAACAGCTTATGAATTGCTTCATTTACCAACAAAGTTTCCTAAGAAGGAGGTAGGCATTTTTGCTTCTCAGCCTTCTAGTTATGTGCAACCGAATGCATACTCAGAGCTAATACCTCCTTGTTGTAGTGGACTGTGCTAGAACATCTCTTAGGTTCACGTTGCAGTAGTTTGCATTTAGATGCTGCTCAAAAAAGATGAGAAAATGGAACCCATAATGAAAGTGGATAGCTTTGTATGCCAAAAATACCTTGTGTGGATGAGAGCGCTTCTGTGAACAGACATAATACATTTACAAAATTGGGAAGAACAGACAGGCATTGGCAAATGTCAGAGCTGAAGAGCCTCTAAATATTAAAGAGTCTTGAATTATTAAATGCAGGGTGTCTTATAGTTTTTCTTAGCAAAAAAACCACTCCCCCGAATAAAACCAGACCACCAAAAAACCCCCCAACAGCACAGTAAATCTAACACTGCTGTACTTTCATGCTGTTGAGGTCGGGTAGAGACTAGGCAGCCCACAGGGTATTCCAGCCCTGCACTTAACGACATCTGCCTAGCAGCATTCTTTTGCTCGCTGTCTCGATGCCAAGCATTGTCAGGAGTTAACCCACAGTGTGGATGTAAAAACACACTTGAACTGTCAGTTTATGATGAAAGAACGTTGCTGATGAAAGGTAAGATGTCAAGCTAGAGACCCTCTCTTGTACAGCTGAGACTGACCACATGCTGTTTGCACAAATACAGTTCCCTGAGGTCACATCCTTGCGTGGAGCTGCTTCATCAGGACTAAATGGCATGCTTGGAAACTTTCAATAGGCTTTCACTCTGGAGTATTTACCACAACTGTATTTTGTTGTTTAATCTTTCTAATGTCTCGGGGAGTTGAAGTTTTTCCTTTTTTTGTGGGTTTTTTGGGATTTTTTTTCCCTTTTGAGTTTCTTCAAAATGGAAGACTCAGTTTGGCTGTGTGCTTACTGGGGCTCTGTGGCATGTCAGCTTTTCAGCCAAGGGTGGTAAGAAAATAGTGGAGGTTCCAGCTGTTTCCTAAAGGTCTGCAGAACATCTGCAGCTCCAGAAATCTCTCCTGTCTCTTTCTGTTCTCCCCTCTCGGTGGGATTAGAACTAAGGTCAGTGCTGTCGTTATGCCAATCAGGTGCCTGTGGTGTCCAGTAGCTGGTGTGGAGGCACAGGCCCCATGGTTGCTTTGGGTAGTGTGCACGCCCTCTGCTCCTCTCTTGCTCACTAGGTGCCCCTGCCTAGAACTGTGGCAGTGTGTGTCCTTGGCTGGAGCCTGTTTTTCCCCTTCCTGACTGGAGCCTGTTTTGCCCTTTCCACATCCTACTTGCTCTCTCCCTGGGGTTTTACAGCCCCTTGTCCCCAGCAGCAGCAATGGCCAAGCTCAGGCAAGATTTTCCTTGTTTTTCGTTCTGTCTCAGGCAATGTCCTTGGCTTGGAGCCTGTACGTCTCTGCTCTGACTCTGCTGGGTTAAGATGCAAGTCACACCGCAGGGTTCCAGTTGGCACTGGGGCCTTTTGCAGGACCTGCTTTGGAGCCCTCTGTCCTTGTAGTTGGTGTCTGGGCATGGCTGGCGCTGCTTTTGCTGTTCTGTGCTTCAGCCCCCTCTGCCCACAGCAGATGCTGAAGCTTCCCTGCTGCCTCTGCCCCTTTCCTGAAGCGACGTTCATGTTCCCAGTGTGTGCAGTTGTGCACAGTCCAGCAGGCACGTCTGGCCCGTTGTTAGCAGCTAGGATGGAGTTCGCAGAACTGGGGAGAACAGCTGTGAAATCAGATGTGCTGCCCTAGCAGCACTGAAGTCAGAGTGTTCAGTCATTCCAGGGTCGCGTCCGTACCCCTTATGTATGGCCAACTGAGCAAATTCCATTTCAGGCTTAGAGCATCTGGGTATCGCTGGGGCACTGGCGTGACAAGACACTTTAAAGGTGCTGTTGTGCTTCTAGTATATTCTTTTGAGGTGAAGTTCATCATACCCAAAGGCAAATGGAGCTAATAGGAACCTGTGGTATTTGGAATCATAGAATGGCCAGGATTGTAAGGGACCTTAAAGATGATCTGGTTCCAACCCCTCTACTACTAGCTGGTAGTAGATGGCTACTAGTTGGTAGTAGCCATCTGTAGTGATTAACAAACTGAAGGGATGTGGGATATCAGATCAGAGCTGTGTGTGTGTTTGACACAAAGCACTTGTTGCTCGATCTTATGATGCTCAACTTCAGGGAATGGCATTTGCTCTCTAGAGCTACATAAAAGGAGGTTGTAGTAAGGCTGGTGCTAGCCTCAAGTTGCATCAGGGGAGGTTTTGATTGGATCTGAGGAAGAAGTTCTTTGCTGAGTGGTTAGACCCTGGAACAGGCTGCCCAGGAAGGGGGTGGAGTCACCATCCCTGGAGTGGTTTAAGGAAAAATTAGTAGCTAGAGCACTTGAGGCCATGGTCTATGAGTTACGGAGCTGTTGGGATGAGGGCTGGACTTGATGATCCTGCAGATCCGTTTCAGCCATGGTGATTCTGTGACTCTGCAGAGGCAGGGGCATCTTCACTAGATGAAGTTACTCAGGGCTCCATCCAACCTGGCCTCGAACACTTCCAGGGATGGGGCAGCCACAACTTCCTTGGGCAACTTGTTCCAGCATCTCGCCACCCTTACAGGAAAGAATCTGTTCCTCATTTCCAACCTCAATCTCCTGTCTTCAAGTCTGGAACCCTTTCCCCTTGTCCTCTCACTATGCACCCATGTCAAAAGCCCTACCTCAGCTTTCCTGTAGCCCCCTTCAGAGACTGGAAAGCTGCTCTAAGGTCACCTTGGAGCCTCCTCGTCTTCAGGCTGAACAACTGCAGCTTGCTTAGCTTGTCCTTGTAGGGGAGGTGCTCCAGCCTTCTCCTCACTGTAGTTGTTCTCCTCTAGATACCTTCCAGCAGCTGTGTCCTTCTAATGTTGGGGACTCCAGAACTGGACACAGAACTCCGAGAGGGGTCTCACTAGTGCAGAGTAGAGGGGGGTATTGCAAATAACACTAATGCATACACGCATTCTGACCTCAGTTCTTGTGTCCTGTTGGTGTGGGTGTTGTGACAGAGTCAACACCAAGTTAATGCTGTTGGGCCTACTGTCGGAAGCCCTGAGCAAGCGCCTGCGTTTTAAGCTGATGTTATTTTTTTATTTCAGTTCTCCAGGAGCTGTCTACAGTTACTCAAATTCTGCATAAAATGTGGTGTTCAGTTCTGTGACTTCAGTTGGGCTTTACAGAGCTGATGTTAGTAATTTTTTTTCCTAGAGATTTGTGGTATCATACAGTACAAGGAAGTACTTTTCTGTGGTGCTGAGTGCATCTGCCTTCTCTGCACAGAGTTGTCCAGTACTGGTTTGTCTACTTTGTTCTCGGAGGCAAAAGAACTGAGCCTTGGGTAAGAGGTCAAAAAGGCACGTACATGGTTTTGTACTCAGTGGAGGTTTGACTGCAGCTACGGGAAGTGCTTGGCCCATTTGGTCTCTGATAAAACTGTAATTCTAGCTAAGAAGGGCATTAGCACCTGGAAGCTCTGTCTGTTTCTGAGGGCACTTTCTTCCCTCGGCTTCATCACTTACCCTAACAGGAGTTCATATTTCTGTTCAAACTCTTGATTTTTTTTAGATTATTTCAGTCTGTGAAGTCACTTACTTGATCACAAGATAGGGCAGGTAGTTGCAATGAGTCATTCTCTGCTCTTGTAATTAAGCCTTTCTTGTAAGAAATGCTTGGTTTTAGTTAGTTGGTTTAATTTTGTGTGGTTAAAATCTGTTTATGACCTGCTTTTAGTGTTTTATGCTGCATTTACTTCTGAGCTATCTTACTGCAGAGAGAAAAAAACAATTTTACAGTTTATTTTTCTCTGATGGAAACAGCAGGGGAAGATCTAAAGTTGTGTTGTTCTGGAATTTCTCTGTTCTGAAAAAGATCAAATGCAGCCAAGTTAAGGCAGCATTAGCATTCAGGGGTTCTCAGCTTGGTGTTGTGAAGGTTTGAGACATGTTCTGTGTTCAGTGTTTGTCTGGATCTCCATCACATAGAAACTTCTGGCAACATTGGCTAGTTTAGTCACATTTATGGGGTGAAATAGTCTCCAGTATATGGAAGTCTGACCGGTTTCATGGGAATAGGTTGCTAAGCAGAATGATGAGGAGACCTTCCTGATGCCTCTGCTGGGGGAAGGATTACGATACGGTCTCAGCCCTCCTTGGAAACTAGGGAATCTCAAGGAAAGTCAACCATGACAGGTACTCCAGTCATGGAAAATGTACAGGCAGCATCTTCTCATTATGAGACATGGGAGGTTCAAAGCATGAAACCAAGTGTTTGCTGCCTTGCTTCTTAGGCTTGCTGTTCCATCAAGCTGCCAGTTACGCATGTGTGGTCTTTGTGTTTTGTTTCAGAAACCTAAGCATCCAACAACAGGGCTAATTGCTATTACGCTAGCGTTTCACATATGCCATGAAGTTCACCTGGCCGGCTTCAAGTACGACTTCACTGACAGAAACAGTTCTTTGCACTACTACGGCAATGACACGATGTCTCAGATGATGCAGGTACGACGGTCTGGATAATGGTGTTTGCACCCCTTGTGCTACACCATGTGCTGCGGTGTCTGCGTGCGAGAACATCTGTTTCTGTGTTGTGTTCTGCTTTACTGGTGCCATCCGTAGGCTGCCCAGCTCTGCTTCACAGAAGTACATTTGCCAGCACTGTCAGAAGATCAACAGTCCTGTTTCTGTTTGAGTTATCTTTTTCTTGGCAGCTACTGGCACAATTTGTCATAGTTGCCCAATTTCTTTAAAAAGAGAAAGGAGAGTGAAATTGAAAGGAAGTAGTTGAAGACCCACAAAGTTGCAGTTTGAAAAGGCTGAATTTCTGAAACGCAAAGTAGAAAAAGGAAAGAAAAGGTGCTTTTGAATGGGGGTGGGAAGAGAAGGAATTGCTTATGGCAGGGGGAAGCAAAGGCACAGCTTGCCACGTGGAGGGAGCAGCAGGAGGCTGGCAAATGTCGGGCATGCCACCCCCTGCCATCCTGCAGAGAAGAGCCCATTTGGCTCGCCTGTTTCCTTGGGAGACCAGGCAACAGCTTTTGCTAAGAAGTCTTCTCCTCAGAGCTTTCCTACTCGTAGCATCTTCCAGATATCACAGCTAATTAAGAGGGAAGAACAACAAAGTGACACTTCTGGTCATAGTTGTAATTCAATATCTTTTCTTATTCATATCTCTTCAGAATGAATACCACAACATCAACGCCGAGCAGAGATTTTTGAAGAAGCTTATAGACAAGAACTTTGTGGTCAATTTGACATGAGAGCTGAGTGAAGACATCAAAGAATAATAATTATTTTCAAGATCTGAAAAGTTTTTATTTTTTGTAAGATGTTTTTATTTTTTAAGTGCAGCATAACTGTTTACTGTTGAAAAGGAACACAGAAACCTCACCAAGGCAGAAGATGCTTCTGAGCCTGAGGGTAAGGGACTATTGCAAACAGAGTTAACTGAATTTCTGTGAAGCTATTTAATAAAGGGGAAAACCATGAAACTTTCAGCTGAAAGTGTCAGGGATATATAAAAATGTGATGCACATCACTTATTTATCAGCAGAAACTCTTTCCAAATGAGTACACCTCTGGAACACTCTTTCTGATGTTGTTCTGAAAAAGATTTACACTGTCAAGAGACTGAGTCAAACAGTAGTTAATTAGTAGATGGAAATAAAGACTTGTATGTCTGTCTTGTAGAAAGGAAATGGCTTTAAAACGATGCCTGTAAATCATTGCTGTGTGTTTGGGAGAAAGGGGACTGGAGAAGGGAAGCAAAGGAGCCGCAGGTTGTACACAGGCTGCTGACTCTCAACTGCTGTCTGCTTTTGCTGAAGGTGAAGACTGCTGTTTGTGGAGATGCTGGTGTTGTACTCAGTGTACAGAAAACCATACACCCTGTGCTGTACATCCAATAAATTTTACAGCTGTTGATGTAGGCAAAAGGGAGAAGGAAGACTGAAGAGTTATCCTACCTACCTGCATGTCAGCTGCTTCCCGCAGACCACAGCAGAAGCGTGAGCTGGGACAGAGACGTTTAAACCTAAAACCAAGTTGAGTTTAAATTTAAAACAAAACTTGTTGGATTCCTGAATCTCCAAGATAGGATCTTTTATATCTTTCTTTGCTCCCCAAGAATCAAAGTGTATTTTTCTCAAGCAGCACAGTCTCCTTTCTTGGATGCTGTAATGCATTTCCACCTTTGAAAAGCATCAATATGAGCAATGAATGTTCCCGTTTTTGGCAGTAGAGCGTGCTGGGGAATACCCAAGATGTACCTCAGCTGAATTATCATTTGGCATCTGCTTACTTCTCCTGTCTTGACATTTAGACTTAAAGGATGTGGTTGAACTAAACTAGTTAGCATTGGAAGCTTACTTGGGATTTTAACTGAAAGAAACATTTAATGGGACATTTATGTTTCCTGTATTGGTTTGTCATGGGCAAGTCTGCTGAATGAGTTAAATCTGCCTGGGAATACCCCTGATGACTGATGAAGACAAACAAGTAGTATGCTGCTCCAATTCTCTCATAGAGAGAGTGTGTATGTGTGTGTGTATATATATACTTATTTGTGGCAGTTTTGCTGGAAGATCTGGTGGTTATCTTGATTAGTCACACCTAAAGAAAGCACAAAAAAGTCCAAAACACGTTTTTAAAGGTGGTAGAAAAACCTTTGCTGCTGTTTAATAAAATGGAGGTTTAGTACACTGAGGAGCAGCGCAAACAACTGCAATGCGAATGCATACCTCCAGCAGGCCAAGAGCATGGTGCTTGTGTTTCTGGAAGCTGAGGATTACGAGGGTGCTAAATGCAGTCTGTTTGCTGCAGCACTGTAGGCAGACAAGCATTGAAGTGACTAAAGAGTCATTTTTCTTCCCCTGATTCTCATCTCCCTGTTTAGCTTCTTGGCTCTGCCATTTGGACATTAGTGAGGGTACTGTGATTTTTGGAATGGGGGCCACTGCCAAAGGGCAGGAGACTTGTTTTTTCCCCTGAGCTTTGGTCTCTTTCAGGTAATTTGAACACATCTGAACTAACTCTGGATGCCCTAAAAATCTGTAGGAGGTAGGGAAGGATCCACATGTATCGCCAGCAAGGGACAGGTCCTGACATATGGATGTGTATTCCTTGGGCCCAGCTGCAGCAGGTGATGCTCTGCAGGGAGTGGCTCCTTGTCCAGCTGTGTGCAAGGTGGCACGCAAGAGTGTGGGGGACAGAGGCATGTTTGAGAGGTCCTGAGAATCTGGAGCCAGGAGACTCTGGTGGCAGAAGTGGAAGAAGCCAGGATTTATTCTCCAGGTGGTAGCAGAAAGGCTCTTACTTACTTGCTTTTTCTTAAAGACACACTCATTTCTAGGGCTTTGAGAAGCTCTTTGCTTAAAATCCTGAATAGAAACAGGTGAGGTTTTGAATCAGAAGAGAGTGACGCTACCATCTTTGTTTCTGCCAGCATGTATTTCTCATTATTTCAGTTAGTTTAAAAGATGTGCATGTGACTGTGCAGGCCCAGGCCAGCAGTGGAGGGCTATCTCTTCCCCCTCAAAACAGAGCCATACTCCCAGCTCCCCTGTGGGCTGCCACTGCAGATTCAGCCACATCCGTGTGACATCTCACAGTGTGCTGACTGAAGGTTTTCCCAGGAGAACTGCTGAATTAATTTGCCTTCTCACAGTACCCCGGCTGTTGCGATGGTGCAGACTGCTGCTCTCTGGTTCTCCACTCTGGTGCTCGTTGGCAGGAGGTGGGTAGGGAGCTCTGCTTTTGAGGCTGTGGCTGTTCTCTCTGCTTTATTTTTTCTCCAGAGATATTCTTCCATCTAATCTAAACTAATTCTTTCTCCTAAAGAACATTGTCTGCTTTTTTTTTTGAGGAGGTAGGGTTTCTTTTGCTCTAGCTGGAATCTGAACAAATTAATGGTAAACAAATGGTGTCCTCAGAACTTTTTACTTACCCTCCTTTATTGGTTGGTTGTAACCCCTTCAGACTTTATTTTGTTCTCCCTGAGAGAAAAAATGTATCTGGTATTCTCCATGTGCATTTACTATGATGTTTCCAAGTATTTTAACAGCTGCTCCTCTGTTTTGGTCATAAGCCACCCCATTTGTATGATTGACCTCTTTTTGACTCTCCCAGTACTCTTGGGTGTATTTCCCCACTGCATCTCTGTGCTCTTGCAGGGATGTCAAGTGCACGTATCTGTTGACAAGCCACAGGCTACTGGGGTTCTTTGAAAACGCAGCCCGCAGCTCAGTCCCTTTCCTCGCCGATAACAAGCAGGGACTCAAGTGACTCCCCACCACCTGCACCCTGTGCGATGTTTTGGTAGCATTTTCCGTACACCAGCTCTGCTTCATCACTCAGTTCACACTTCTGCTCCTCTGCCTTGGGGACAGCTGTTGCTTTTACACTGACTTTGTACCTGTAAGGAGCACAGTTCTCAGCAGCGCCCACAGATGACGGCGTCTGTTCAGTTCCAGCCATGTGTGTTCACAGGCATTTTGCAATACCAAAGGCTTTGCATGGGAGTTCAAGAAAAACAGGACTGCAATCTCCAAATTCTTAGATCTTTTCTGAGAGTAAGCAGCTGCTGTTAAGGTTTGCTTTTTCTGTTCTTGGCATTCCTGAAAGTCAAATCTTTGCACTGAAACTTCCCTTTAAAAGCCACTCAATCTTTTTGTCAGGTCAGCAGTAGCAAGGCTGCAGATTCTGAATCCTAGGGTGCTGCCAGCTTTCCCTCCATGTCTGATGACAATGTAGGGACACACAGATCCCCTTCCCTGCCCCAGCTCCTGTCAGTTTTCTTCCTGTATCAACTGTGACATGGGGATGATCTACTTCCTCTGGCTGGCTCTCCAGCAGCTCAGTGAATTTAAAGACAGCAGCATCTTGTGGCAAAGCTGCCTCTGTAGTTTATCTGCTGCACCATCAGAAGGACCCAGCTCTAAGGTGCCAAAATATGCCTAGCAGAGGCAGGGTGACACATATCAGCTGACAGCTCTGTTTGACTCAGGCTTTTGGGGTTGGGGGAGTTTTTGGGGTTTTTTGTTTTATATTGGGAAAGTTGCTTCCTCTGCTGTAATAATGAAGTACGGAGATGCAGCTCAAGAACGAAGGTCACAAACTATTGCACTAAATACAAATCTGAGAGTGCCTAAATATGCTACTTAATACTGGCGACTGTACTGATGGTGATAACGCAGAACTACAGCTTTTACACTTACAACAGGGCTCTGGGAGCTGGATTTTAATACCTTGACTTTTAAGTGGAGCCTGATTTTTAAGAACGTGTGAAATTCAGCATCTGCTTTCTTCTATCAGCAGTTGTTTGATTTGCCATTTGTCTTAAGTTTTATACACCTCCCAAGTGCCAGCTGTATTTCAAATGCATCCTTATGATGGTTCTAGAGAAACTGTGAATGTGACAAGCAGAAAGACATGATTTTCCCGTGAATAAACTCTGTCAAAGATGGTGTCCACAGGCTTGTTTTTGCACAGGCATGTGGGGATATGCCTGGCCCCATTACTGATGCCAGTGGTGTGCTGTCAGATTGTGTATGGAGTTTCAGAACAAACTCTTGTGCTTAGTGGAGCAAACAGCTGAACATTTTTTAATCTGGGTGGGGGGAACGGTACCACAGGTAAGCACCTCACCTCAGCTAGAGAAAAGCAAAGCTGCGATAGAAATTTTTCTGGGTAAACTCAAGAGCAGCTGTGTCCTCCTGATTTGAATTTTAAATGTCTTTTTAATCATTTCTGTCCTGATGGGGACTTTCAGGGGAATACTGAAAGTCATTTAAATAGGAAAATGAAATGTGACGAAAGACAAAGTGAAGGACAGCGATTGTCATACATTGGTCGTGTTGTATCTTCTTGTGCAGTGAAAGTGTTCTGTGTTCCAGCTTACAACCATTACCCCTCATCCTATCACTAGATGATGCTGAGAAGAGCCCGGCTCCAACCTCCCCACAACCACCCCTCAAATATTTATAGACATTAATGAGATCACCCCTCAGTCTTCTCCAAGCTAAAGAGACCCAGCTCCCAGGGCAGCGTAGGCCCCCTGCAGAATGAGGTGGGTACCCTGGAGACAGAGGATGCAGAGAAGGCAGAGATACTTAACGCTTTCTTTGCCTCTGTCTATACTTCTAGGGGTTGTCTTGGCATTAGACCCCAGACTGCAGAGGAGGTTGAGGCAACAGGTGAGCCTGCCTTGGTTGATGAGGA
>VXBP01000530.1:66823-97721 GCA_013400115.1 Rhinopomastus cyanomelas
TGGTTGTAAGCTGGAACATAGGAGGTTCCACATCAACCTGAGAAGGAACTTCTTCACGGTGAGGGTGACGGAGCACTGGAACAGGCTGCCCAGGGGGGTTGTGGAGTCTCCTTCTCTGGAGATGTTCAAGACCCGACTGGACAGGTTCCTGTGTGACTTGGTTTAGGTGATCCTGCTGTTGCAGGCGGATTGGACTAGATGATCTTTCGAGGTCCCTTCCGATCTGTAATGATTCTATGATTCTATTATTCCCTCAGCCTCTTCTTATAAGGGAGGTGCTCCACATCCTTCATCATCCTTGTTGCCCTACGCTGGACTCCCTCCAGCAGCTCCACGTCCCTCTTGCACTGAGCAGCCCAGAACTGGACACAATACTCCAGGTGTGGTCTCACCAGGGCAGAGTAGAGGGGGAGAAGAACCTCTCTCGATCTGCTAACCACCCCCTTTCTGATCCACCCCAGGATGCTGTTGGCCCTCTTGGCCACAAGAGCACATTGCTGGCTCATGGTCATCCTGCTGTCCACCAGGACCCCCAGGTCCCTTTCTCCTAAACTACTCTCCAACAGAATCTCCCAGGCTGGGCACCCAGCTCTGGCTTGTTTTTGGGAGCACAGATCCTTGGTAGAACACATGAATGGGTTTCTTTGCTTTGTGTGCCCCCATGCCTTTTCAAGCTGCACTCCCGTGTCAGCTCATGCTGAGTGAGCACCCTTGTTTTGCATGTTCCCCACAGCCCTGGCCTCACTCCCTCACAAAAAATATGATGCTGGGTCAGTGTGTTCCACCCACATGGTCTTGCCAGCAGAGGGGAACTAAAGTAAAGGGTCTTGTTTCATTCATACCAGGCTGGCAGTAGTTTCAGAGATTACTGGAGATTCTATACCTGAAGTCAGTGGGTTGAATGTGTCTTCTAACAGCTCTGCTAAATTAAGACAGGCTTCTTGTAAAATTTTTTTAAAGATATTTAATAAGATACTCTTTTTCAAATCAGTACAAAAATTTTAAATACAAAATTATTTGCTTTTGACATATCTCATGATATATTCTGGGAGCACACCGAAGTCACCAGTGCCTGGTAAACCGTCCATCTGTTCCTGCCACCGTTCCATAAAACTTCTGAGATAAAGCACCACATTATATCACTGGAGTCCTTAGTCAATGTTAGACTGCATTAAACTCTGCATTTAAATAATGGTAATGCCAGTTAAATCCAATCTTAGTTCTGCATGAAAAATCTAGTTCATTTCTGAATCAAAAAGCAGTAGCGTTAGCTAAAGACATTGAAGAAGTGCGATGAGTACGTAACTCTTCTCAACTAGTGTAACAGTGTGTGAGGTGCAGCACTGTACAGGGAACCACAGCAAAGCGTGCTGCCCGCTGGAAAGGGGTACGTTAGAGGTGAGATTAGCACCATGGATGAAGAGACACCTCTTGCGGAGAAGTTGCTCTCCTCACAAAAGAAAAGATGGAGGCCTGCAGGTCCTCCTTGCCAATTTGTAAGGTATAAACAAGGATTGGAAATCAGCTTTTATATAAAGTGAAGATCTGACAGATTTGCATGATCAATATTGCTGGTAAAGTTATTGGTAGATCTCAAAATAACAAATTAGTTAGCAAACAGAACTACTTCTGTGTTGCCTAGTTATTGAAAAGTAAACTGATTACATTTCCACTGAGTGATGGGATGGGCATCTCTGCTGACAAGCCAAACAGATGCAAGTTCTTAGCAGGACCATAGAAATCCCGGAGAACTGATACTGCCCTTGCTGCATTGCCACATGGTGGCCAAGAAAGCAGACGGGGAGCCCTTAGTTTTTGTTTCTGATCTAACTCATAGATGTCAACTGTGCAAATGCAGAGGGCAGCTTTTTGAATGCCATGGCATGTGGAGATGAGCCCAATGTCTGTGGGAGTCAGTAGCAACATTTTGGGTGCAGTGCCTGCTGGAGAAGGCATGTGAGGAGTAGTTACACCATCAATACTCCTTTTCCATCACAAAGAAATTGTTCAGGAGAAAAAAAAACCCACATAAGGAATATTTTAGGCAGGGAGAAGGGAAATAAAGGTCTCCAGGCTAAGAGGATCTTTGCTTGTCAGGCAGACCTGCTGTCAAAAATCAACAAAAAGCCACTCAAATTTTTCCCTATAATTTGAGACAGACCTACTCTGGTTTAAGTCACTAGTTTTCATCTTGCAGCTATGATCAATGCAACAGTCAAGTTGATGTATGCTGGTTTGAACCTTAGTATGGAATTATTGTGAATGAAATGAATTAAGCATGGCATGACAGAAATATATAAGGTACAGCTAATATGCCCCCGTTGGGTGCACAACTGCTTCTGAACCTGATACACATCTTTAGGTATGTTCACCACATATCTTCTGTTTTATAACTAGCTGTGCATAATGTTGAACTTTGTATTTTGGTTTTTGGGGTTTCTTGTACAAGATGGTCTGAAACAGTCGTGAAATGCATCTTTCAAGGTATGAAAGTTTGAAGCGGAGAAGAAGGGTTTTGATTCTCTGTGTGTGTCTGGTTTTTGTTTTACATGGGATACAATAAATATCCTGAAAAAGATGAATGAACATATTGCCCAGCATAGAGTCCTGCTGCCTGCTCAGATGGCATTTGTACGTAAACCTTGTCTCCATGCATCAGCTGGACAACGGCGCTGCCTGAAGCCTGGTCCAGGAAGCCCTTCTTGTACTCATCATAGGTGTACATCAGTGGCTCGTTGTTCTTGAACAAGGCTACCCAGACGCTGGCCCCTTTACAATGGACGTGGTAGGCGAAGTAGTAGATGCCGGGGATCTCACAGGTGAAGATCCCTGTCTGGGGGTTGTAGTTCTGCCGGCCGTTGTAGAGAAGCTTGTCAAACTTCACAGGCACCCCGACCCGGGGGAAGGGGGTGAGGAGCTCTGCTGTGAATGCAGGCATCTCGTAGAGGACGCCACCAGCTTTGCCTTTCTTGCCCATGTAGCCATAGGGGGACTTGGCACCATCTATGCCTGGTCCCACATCGGGCAGGTACTGTCCCACGGCCGGTGGAGTCGGAGGAATGATGACTGGGGGGCCGGGAGGTCCAGGGGGGCCAGGCGGCCCCTGAAGGCCTGGCTGGCCGGGGGGACCGAGTGCCCCGGGTTTCCCCGGGGGTCCCTGCAGCCCCGCAGCGCCAGGTTTGCCCATGCCGGGGAACCCGGGGGGTCCGGGCATGCCGGGCTCTCCCTTCGCCCCCGGCAGCCCCGGGGGGCCGATGGGGCCGCTGGGTCCCGCGATGCCCGGGATGCCGGAGGGGCCCTGGAGCCCCTGAGCGCCGGGAAGTCCCGGCTCGCCCTTGGGCCCTACGAGCCCTGGGACGCCCGGCAACCCCGGCAACCCCTTGTGTCCCGCTTCCCCTTTTGGCCCCGCGGGACCCGGCAGCCCCCTGAGTCCGGGGGCCCCCACCTCCCCGGGGAAGCCGGCCTTGCCGGGGAACCCCTGTAGCCCCGGTTCGCCCTTTGGACCCACCGGCCCCGGCGGCCCCACCGCGCCACCCTCTCCTTTGGGCCCCGGGAAGCCGGCGGCCCCCGGCGGCCCCATGATGCCCGGCAGCCCCGGCTGGCCCGGTTCCCCCGGCGGCCCCCCAATGCCGGGTGGCCCAGCGTGACCCTTCTCGCCCTTGGGCCCCAGGGGACCGGGCAGCCCGCCCACCCCGCGCTCGCCCTTTGGCCCAGGGAAGCCGGGCTTGCCCACGCCGGGCATCCCAGGAGGTCCCGGCAACCCCGGCAGCCCCTGCTCCCCTTTGCCGCCCGGGAAGCCCGGTTGCCCCGGGACACCGTCCTGGCCGGGTTTGCCAACGCCAGGCAGCCCGGGCGGGCCTTGGACTCCCGGGGCGCCAGGAGGCCCCTGCAGCCCCAGCTCTCCTGGGGGGCCGGGCTTGCCCAGAGGTCCCTGCGGGCCGGGGAAGCCCACCATGCCTGGCTTGCCCACCCCTGGCAGCCCCACGGGGCCAGGGGGGCCGGGCAGCCCCGGCGGACCCTTCAGCCCCGGCAAACCCGGGATCCCGACGCCCTTCTCTCCTTTGGGCCCCGGAATACCCGGGGCTCCAGGGGGTCCCTTCATGCCGGGCTCACCCTTCGGCCCCGGCTGGCCCTGCAGCCCCGGAGCACCCGCCTTTCCTATGCCGGGGAGCCCGTGAGGCCCCGGCGGTCCCTGTGGCCCGGGGATCCCCATGGGTCCCACCTCTCCTTTTGGCCCCATTTCCCCTCTCGGTCCTGGGGGCCCCATCACCCCCGGTTTCCCCGGCATTCCCGGCAATCCTGGCTTCCCAATTCCGGGATATCCTTGTGGGCCTGGTTTTCCTTTGGCTCCTGGCACACCGTGACCGGGTAATCCTGGTGGTCCCGGTGGCCCTCTTGGTCCAGGTTCACCCGGGGGACCTTGCTCGCCCCTCAAACTGCGAATGGGCATTTCTGGATCGGGGATAAAAGAAGAAAGGAAAAACAAGAGGACAGAGACACAAGGTTATTGTAGTCGCATCCTTTAGGAAACACAAAGGAGGCTTTGAAAGGAATGTTCTTGGTAGGATGCCCCTTGGTGTGGTGAGCACCGAGGCAGAGTTACAGGTTAGTGTTTGGAACAAAGGGGATGTTCCTGCTGCTTTGTATTCTACAAGCTTACATCTGTTTTCTGTTTCCATAAAATAATTATGCTTTATATTGCCTTATTTATGCCGTGCAAAAGCCATTTACACTTTGCTAGTGTTTTCTGCCTATACAGTCTTCAGCATTGAATTCTATCCCATATTGCTGTAGACTAATTTACTTTTTTTAAAAACAGTTTTTGCGAGACACAGAAGCTGCTCAGAGCTCCCAGGCTGTAGGATGAATTCTGGCATAGAAGTGCCCGAAGGGCTTATGCTAGCACGATTGATTTAAAAAGATCGTATCAGTAAGTTGTTTATATGTAGCTCTGCCTTTTCAGCAATGCTTTGGTTCCCAGTAAGGTATTGGAAACCTACAGCCTTACCCAGCGTTGCTAAACTCCCACAGGTTTTTGGCGCAGCCAGGTCTAGTTAGAGCGCTTCTGAATGCTTCATAACATGGTTTTATTGCCCAAACCCACATTTTTTGCATACATGACCACTATGCATTGCAGGTCAATGAGCGAGCTACTGCGTGGGTGTGGTTGGGCTGGTGTTGGTTGTTTTTCAAGCTACAGGCTTTTCGCGTTAAGTGGAAAGTCTGCTTCGCCCTGGCTCTAAAATGAATAAAGAAGTGAGAGGTTTGTGGGGAAGGGAGAAGCTGTTTCAAGGCAAGAGAATTAACTGTTCTTTGGGAGGTGGAAACCCTCCCTCTCAGCACATGTTGTGTTTCATGCACGTAGAAAACCTCCTTTTCTCACAAGATGTGTTGTTTTTACTACAGCCAGTCATGCTTGTTCAGACACTCCAAAAACAGGCCCTGAAATCTCCCTTTTTCCTCTGAAGCCAACAGATGCTGTGGTTATGCTGACCCTTCAACAAGATGAGGAGTTAACCAGCTTGTGTGAAGTCACACAGACACTCACTGTCCCCACAAGGATTTGATGATGATGAGTGTCCCTTGCTGCCCCTTGTATTTTGGACATCTTTTGTTTTTTCTTAAATATCCTAATACTGTCCAGACTTCACATACTGATATTCAGCGCTTGTACTCGTGCAGAAATGCCCTCTGCCTTATGCTCATAGATAACTACAGAAAGAGGACTGCAGGTTCAGAAAAGCAATTGTATGCTTTTTTCTACAAGCCTGTATATCACAGGGTCTGGACTAATCCAGATAAAACAATGATATTCCCATAAATTCAAAGCTTGGGACTCTTAGTGATTATTTTATGTCTGGGCACTGCCATGATGGTGGAAGCACTTCTAGGCTGGACCACTGCCTACTTACCCAGGCCATCACCTGGAACCCCATCAGAGGGTTTCCTGCAGGCAGATGGGATTATGAGGTTTCTCCCACTGTTGAACAAGCACCTAACCAAACCTGGGGTCAGGCTGGTTGCCAGTCACGGACAGGACTCCTCACAGGCTGTCATGTTGTCCTGATGATCCCAAGTTGCCCCATAGCTCATGTGAGCCTGATTTGTCTACCTGTGGCCAGGTACCAACCCGGCTATGCAGGGGTGGTGAAGGTCTTGTCAAGCCTACCTTTCTCTTTCTTGGGAGCCATGTCCTTGCCGAGCAGAGGCATCTGTGGGACCTCCTTCATGTACTGAGGCAGGTGGGGGTACTCTTTTCCGTACTGCATGTGGGGCATCTCTTTGCCCATGTGCTGCATTGGGATGCCTTCTTTGCCCAGTGGCATGTGAGGTACTTGTTGTCCAAGAGGTTGGTACTGGGGCACCTGGGGTGGCAGCTGCTTGATCCCATAGTAGACGCCGCCTTCAGCAGACCTCACCAGCTCTAGGTAAATGGTGACAGCCACTACCAGCAGCTGTGCAGGGAAGAGCAGCATGGCCATCACCTGCAAAAAACACAAAAACCCCCACAGTTGGCACAAAATGTTTCCTTCTGCAACGTGTTTCCTATTAAGGCCAACCTGTTCTGATTTTCTTCAGCAAACTGGACCTAAACCTCTGCAGACTGGCTCTGGTTTGTGTGTTGCCCTAGAGAACATCCTGCAGCAGGTCTGTATCTGGCTTATTGGAGGATCTCACTCAAGCAGCACTATTACAGCAAAAGTTCTTATATACATAGCACCCTGTACACCCTAGGTAGTGCCCTGGTGGCTTTTCCATATGGTAAGATGCTTTCTCTCATCACCAAGCTGCAGTCTGCCACTTTCTCACTTGTTTCAGTGCTGCAACACAGGATTAGGGGACCTCTGCTGCAACTCCAGCCCAGAGGGAGAGCAGGCTGAAGCACATGCAGATATCTCAAGCACATTCTGAACAAGGAGGCTGAATTATCAATGCTTCTTCTGCTGTGCTTTCCACAGCACTGAGAACTCGGTTTCTGCAGCTGAAACACGTGTAGGACTGTGCTCCATGGCTGCAGAGTCCAGGGGCTCTCCCTCTCTGTTGCAGTTCCTTGCTAGCTCTTTTCCTAAGCAGACTCCCATCCTCTCAGCCTTCACCCAGAACTGGAACATCTAGGGGCTGCCCATGCCGTCACTGCTTCTGCACAAGATCAGCCAACCCATTTATCCAGGGATGTTCAACCTTTCCTAAAGGTGTTCTCTGCTGCAGACACAGTCCCCTTCCCCAGCAGCTCATCCCAGCACTCTGTTGTGTTAGCCTTGCTAACATAACAAAACAAGGGCGAGCTTGCTTTCTTTTTCTTCCTTATCAGAAGAGTAGCTTGGGACCTCTTGTCCCATGTGCTGTTGGTTTTCTTTTCTGCAGCTGAGGATATTACTGGCAGGTTTTCAGCAAATTTGGAACTGGGAACTCCCTAAATGAAATCAGTTGCAGGATCAGCCCGAAGTAACAAGGAGACTCCTTGTGCTCAAGTATTTTGCAGTTTGTCCTGCAGCCAAGCCTGGCAAGTGAGTCCTACCTGTTTCAGCTGAGCCCAGGTATGGCGAGGGTGGCTTGGGGAGGCAGTGAGGACTTTGTACACCTTGTTTTCCTCTCCTTCCCTGACAGCCTGGCTTGACACAGAGTGCCACACTCAGTCTGTGGCAGAGGAGCTCAGCACTGTGCATACCTCCAAAATGGGCTTTCAGTTCTTTGGGAGAGTGGGACCTTGCCACGTGTCCGTGAGGGACTTGCGCAGAAAGCGTGAATGGTCCACAGGGTATCTCAGAGAAGCTGCTCTGTGTTGTGGTGAAGGCTTTTGACAAGGCAGTAACATGAGGTGTCATTTAACTTGTATGTTTTATTCCTCCTTGAAGTTCTCTGTTCATCTTCCATTAGCAAAGCACCTGGACTCAATGCTTTTTAAAAACATTTTTTGTACATGTTGTTGTGTGAGATCTGAATGGAAATTATTCCATCAGCATTAGTGAAGCTGTAAATGGAAGCTAAATCAAAATTGTTCAGTTAAAACAACCAATAGAAGGTTAATATTTTCCACAATGGTACTAAATAGACAAGCAAACTACAGACAAGATGGACCTATGTGGTCACAGCAAACCAAGGCGCTTCAGAAAATGAAAGCTGAGTGACGAAACGCTAGGTGGAGCGTATGTTGCACAGCTGAGTTTCTACGGCCACTTTCTCTCCAAGAACTATAAGGACTTGGATGAAACCAGCTGCTATGTGGCAAAGAAAACCAGAGCCAAGATGTGCAGGAGTTTGTAAGTGTAGCTAAAGCCCAAGCACAGTTGCTCATCTTTGCTCAGCAAAGCATTTCAGCAAATGCTTCTTCTCCAACGAGTTGAACGTGGCTGTGAGCCCACAGCCGGCTGCTTTGCTGTGAGCTGAAGGATTAGGGCCTTAGGACGTGGTATTTCTGCTTAAAGCTCAATGGCACTGGACTGGGACGACAGCCTGTGTGGAGTCAGTTTCCATGGCTCAGCTGGGATGTGGTGACTTACTAACCTGCTGCACCTTCATTTGGGCACACAAGCCCTGAATGACCTATTTTTTTTAGAGGCTTGTGGGGGTATCTCCACTCCTTGTTGGCCTTTCTGTTCCTTTCTGTGCCATAACAGGTAACTGGCTGCAGCTTTGGCTCTCTGTAGCTGAGGAGGGTAACACCTGCCTCAGCCTGCAGGGAAAATTCCAGCTACTGGAAAAATTGGCAGCGTTCTGTGCATCTCTTCTAAATGAAAAGCATTGCCTGTATGAAGAGAGAAAAACAGTGAAACCTTTTCAAAAAATATGAGGAGCTATTGGATGATTTAGGACTGTTGAAACCTACAAGTATGAAGGGCAGAGTGGATGTTGAAGAATGAGCGTCTTGGCTACATCGTTCTGGTGGCTAGTTTTTGGGGGTTTGTTTTTCAGAAAAGATAACTTCAGTGGAATCAGTGGAGCGGGAAATAAGTAAAATTCCTTTGGATGTGATTTTTTTTTTATCTCCTTGTTTTTATTACAAAACATGGGCTTTGTGTGTGAGTGAGAGCTATCTGAAATAATTGAAATAAGTTTCCTGTGGGGAGACACCAGCCTGCCCGCAGCTCAAGGTGAACTGAAGCTCCTGCTGCTTGCACCGAGCTCTCTCAGCCCTGCCAAGCATCATGCCAAATGCACCTGCAGTTAAACTGGTGTGACCACGCTGCACGCAAGGTGTTTTTTGTATGTGTGTGTGCACGGAAACTTTGAGGGAGATCAATCGAGGCTTCTTGAGATAGGAAGGCTCCAGACAATGAGATGATCTCATTCCATCTGTGTTCCTTTAGTAGTGTTTTTTGACTCATCATAACCAAAACAGTGTGGCCTGGACATGACAGACTGCTTTTCATCTATTGATTTTGGCTGGGCTGGTGCCTGTGAGTAGCTGTGTGAAAGGTGGGAGGCTATTTACTGAACAACCTTCGGATAGATGAGACTTCATTGATGAGGTCAGAGCCTCCTTGGCAGCCTCATGTGAGCTGTCTGGTTCTTGAGATCTGCCACAGGTATCTGAGAAATGGCCTGTGTTTGGTGCCAGCCATACAGGTCAACTGTCCCCCTGCTTTGAAAGGAAGGAAAGGAAGGAAGGATTGGACAAAATTAGTCTTGATAAGAAATGTGGTAGAGCTGTGTGACTGCTACTGCTCAGTGCCTCCTGGCAGTGGATCCAACTGGAACATCGCTATCGGGGATGCCTGGGATGGTCCTTCAGCATTTAGCTCAGTGCCTGGCTCACCTTTCTCAGCTAATCCATAACATTACTAATGTACAAAGAGAGAGAAGCTGAAAGTCTTTTTTAACTGCAGTTTGTTTCTGAGTGCTTGAGTGCACAGCTCCTGTTTGAAGACTTCACTAGGAAACTACCAGCCAGCAACTTTCAATGTCCAAACAGTCTTGAAAATCTTGCTCTTACTTGTTAAAAGAAGTGTGTAAGTCCTGAATGTTGGACAGGTTCTCTAGCACTTCTTAAACAACAAAAGGTTTCCCAGCAGTGACAAGACTTAAGGAGAGCAAGGAGGAGAAAAATCTATGCTGAAGATGCAGCTGAAGTGTAAGACTTCCCACACCTCTCACCCAAATCCCAGCAGTTTAGGGAATGTCTCCAAGCACGTTCCTGTAATGCAGTCTGATGTGCTTTCAGAGGTGTCCATCAGCAGAGCAATAAGCCGATTTTGGAATGGAATTTTCCCCCGGTTTCAGTCAGAAAGCATTGGGAACGTGTCTGTGTATGTATGGCTGGCAAATCAGAGCATGTGTGCACGTTTACTGAAGCCGAAGGCTTCAAGAAAGCAAAGTGGTACCTTAACTGTTTGAATGTCTGCAGGAAGATGGAGGAGAAGCAACACTGCCTTCTTAGAGTCTTGTGTGTTGTTTTGTGCCACTCATTCAGATTAAGACACAATAAATTTTCCTTCACCTAGGATGGGGCGAGCCATTTGATGGAACGTTACCCTCAGCCACGGTGTTCAGCTGCTTGTGTGGGAATGCGTGTGGTTGGCTCTGCGGGTGAGAGAGAGTCCCTGGAAAGCCACATTTTTATGGGCAAAGCTCAAGTGAGAACATTTCTCAATTTCTCTTTGGTAGTGCTGTTCTCCTGAGAAAACTAGAAAGGACCTTCCTCTGGCTATTTGGGTTTGTCAGCAGAAACTGAAGACAAAACAGAATGTACCAGCAGCTGTAATTCTTAAATTGGTGTGAAGAAATAATAGCAGCTTACCCTAATTATGTAAAGAATGTATGGAAAGAGTGATGCCCATCCACTTGGGGCTTGCAAAGGGTACAAGCCAGAGATGGATTTATCACCTCTTGCAGGGAAGTGATAGCTCTGCAACCAGTTTTGGGGTTAACTGAAATTTAGCCATGTGTTAGAACCTCTGATTCTTGCCCTAAGAATTTTTAAGATTTTGAACTGCTGTATTTCCCAGGGGCATAAAGCACCAGTAGATCTCAGTGGCCTGAATTCTTCTGCCTGGGGGTCCCTTCCACAGGAGCTGCCTAATTCCCCACTGCTTTTAGAGGGTGAGGCCACATCTGGAATATTATGTGCAGTTCTGGGCCCCTCAGTTCTAGAATGACACAGAACTGCTGGAGAGAGTCCCGCTCAGAGCCACAAAGATGATGAAGGGAGTGGAATAGCTCCCTGATGAGGAAAGGCTGAGGGAGCTGGGTCTCTTTAGCTTGGAAAAGAGAAGACTGAGGGGTGACCCCATTAATGTTTATAAATATGTGAAGGGTGGGTGTCAGGAGGATGGAGCCAGGCTCTTCTCAGTGGCATCTAATGATAGGACAAGGGACATTGGTTGTCAGCTGGAACAGAGGAGGTTCCACATCAATCTGAGAAGGAACTTCTTCCTAGTGAGGGTGACGGAGCACTGGAACAAGCTGCCTGGAGCATTGTGGAGTCTCCTTCTCTGGAGACATTTAAAACCCACCTGGATGTGTTCCCGTGTGACTTGATGTAAGGGAACCTGCTGTGGTGGGGAGATTGCACTAGATGATCTTTTGAGAGCCCTTCCAATCTGTAATGTTCTGTGACTCTGTGATTCTGCGATGGATGTGCTGGTGCTCAGGCTTCCACATAGAAAATGACTGTTTCAAAACTCACAAAATAAAAATCCTGGTGATGGAGATTTTGTACGTGTCAGATTTGTGCCTCTAGGATGTTTTTATGTTGAGATCAAAAGGGGCTAGGAACATGGCTACTTTTGGAGTAACCTCGGTATCTGATCATATTTTCAAGTATCTACAACAGCGTATCCAGGGATGGCTGCTCTTGTGGATGCAGGCAGGGTGTTCCAAGTCCACAGGAACATTATATACCTCATTAAAGTCTGAAGGGACCCACAGAGACAGCATAATGCAATGGAAGTGGCAAATAATGCATTGCCATGTGTAAGGAGTAACACCACTGTGTTACAGAGGTCTGGTGGGCCTCTGTGGAGAGCTCCTTGGCTGTCCCCAGGTCACAGGCAGAAGTATGTGGCAGCTCATGAGCTGCCAAGAAGGGTGTGTAAGAGAAAGCTACAAAATCTTCACAGGGTGTTTTTTCCGGTTCTTGTTTTCAATTTTAGTTACCTCAGTAACAAGCTCTACTGTTCCTCTTTTGTACAATCTGGTTCCCTGTAACCACTGAGTTCCAGCCGTCCCCCCCATACATATCTTGTTAAGGTTCCCACCACAGAAAAAGCATTCATCACTGGTCTTTGCTTTGCTTTACTTTGGTATTCATAAACCAATTCTTTTAGCCAGCTACCTTTCTTCCAAGAAACTTCAGCACAATTTGAGAAAAGCAGCTTTCAAGGCCTTAGCTCCAGTAATTGCTCAGGACCAGTGAACAGTTGGGGTAACTTCAAGTGGGGGATGTCTTTAGATCATAGAATCATCATGGCTGGAAAGAACCTCCAGGACCATCAAGCCCAGCCCTCACCCCAACATCTCCCTAACCCCTACACCATGGCCTCAAGTGCTCTAGCTACTCGTGTTTTAAACACCTCCAGGGATGGTCACTCCACCATCTCCCTGCGCAGCCTGCTCCAGTGCCCAGCCACACTCTCACAGCAAAGAACTTCTTCCTAAAATCCAATCTCAGCCTCCCCTGACACAACTTGAGGCCATTTCCCCTCATCCTATCATTAGTAATTTGGGAGAAGAGACCAGCATCAGCCTGGCTACATCCTCCTGTGAAGTAGCTGTAGAGAGCAATAAGGTCTCCCCTCAGCCTCCTCTTCTCTAGACTAAATAACCCCAGGCAAGCAAACGTGGGTGGCAGTTCTCAGCAGCAGTGCCACGATGTGGAGGTGATTCAAGCAGTGATCTTTCCAGCATGTTGCTGTCCACAATTTTCAGTGACTTGATTTCAAAACTTAATCTCCGCAAAAGTTAACATATGGATCATTAAACTTCTCTGAAGATTAACTTGTCAGTAAGTAGTTTTTGAAGGGATCTGAGGATACCCTGATACCCTGCTCTGAGTGTGACTAAAGGTTATTGGAAAATTGTATTTTCAGGGGCAGGAAAATAACTCAACCTTCTTCTTGCCAAATAATAATATATTTGCTCAGAGTTTTGTAGCCCCCTGCTCTGGCAGGAGAGTTGGACTAGATGATCTTTCAAGGTCCCTCCCAATCCCTAACATTCTATGATCTTGGAGTCCTGGCAGACAGTAGGGTGACCATGAGCTGACGGCATGCACGTGTTGCCAAGAAAATCAATAGTATTCTGAGGTGCAATAAGAAGTGTATGGCCAGTAGGTCTAGAGAGGTTGTCCTCCCCCTCTGCTCTGCCCTGGTGAGGCCACAGCTGGATGACTGTGCCCAGTTCTGGGATCCTCAGTTCAAGAGAGACAGGGGACTACTCGAGTCCAGGAGAGGCTGTGAAGATGATTTGAGGCCTGGAGCATCTGTCTTATGAGGAAAGGTTGAGATTAGTGGGATTGTTTAGTCTTGAGAAGAATGAGAGGAGACCCTGATCCACACCTGTAAGTATTTGAAGGGTGGCTGTAGGGAGGATGCCAGACTGTTCTCAGTTGTGCCCAGTGACAGGACAGGGAGCAATGGGCACAAGCTTGAACATAAGAACTTTAATATAGCGTAGGGTGAGGGTGCCATTTAATAGATGATAACACTTGAATGTAAAGCTCTCTTCTGCCTTTCTGTGCCAAGCCAGGCTTTATATCATTTAGACAGATGTTTCCAGATTTGCAAACAAACTAGTTAAACTTTGTTTGGGGGATTTCTTTTTGAAGGTTTAGTCATACTCTACATAGAAACAGGGAGAGAAGTAAACTTGGCACAAATATCCTCTGAAAACTAACCAGTTTCATAACAGAAGTTATGATTAAATCATATTCTCAGCAGAAAAGAGAAGGAGCACAGTAAGGGAGAGCATGGCTTCCGTGCAAAGGCTCGACCATACTGTTGGCAGGAGGAGGTTGCTCCATGCCTGTCTTCAGACCAAGCAGGTTTGGTGTCCTGCCTAATTTTACTTTTAATGGTGTCTACAGCTTCATTGAGGAGGATACCTGTTTCTTGTGTAGGCAAAGAGTTTACCGTAAAGGCCTGAGCATTTGCTAGGGAGGACAGTACAATTTGTGGTAAATGTAATCCTGCCTTCTTGCTTCTTGTGAAACTCTCCCACAGAGATCAGGTTAATTACTTTTTGTTTGTTTTTCCTCCCTCCTTTTCACTGTTCCCTCCAACGAAACAAAGCAGTGTTGAGAGTCTGTGTTCAGTTTAGATTACCAAGAAACGGCTATTGTTCGGTATGTTAAAAATAAATTAAATCATATTTTGCTCAAGGTCTAACAACTGTGTCTGATTATCATGTGGTATTTACTAAATCTAAGACAGTCATCACAAGGATTGTCATAACAAACATTTAAAAATGCACAGACACACAAACCTGCAGCTTCATTCAACATGCAAAGGATGCCTATTTCTGCTCTTCTTCTCGACCAAAACGGTGCCTACGGTTGCTTTCTTAGAGAAGAGTGAAAACATCAACAGCTTTATCCTAAAAATTCATAATAATCTGTAAGCTGTGTTTGGCTTCAGTGCTAATTTTATGACCTTTTCTTGCAGTGCCTGATGGGAGACCTCTGTAAATCCATTTGTAAATCCTTTTACAAAGGCCTTTGCGCCAGTCTTTATGGCACACAGAATCCTGCCTGTGCCCAGCTCTCTGTATGAAAATGGCACCCTTGGACTTTCCCTTCTGTCCATCTTCCAAACAATGTGTATTTGCATGGCTGTCTGTATCTACAGATAAATGAAAATAGTTGCCTCTGTGCAGGTATTTATGTGAAAACACACACCCTAGGACTGGATGATGAGAAGGAGAAATTAAGCCACACGGGCAGAAGTATGTCACCTTTAGTATTCTCCCCACGTCCAGTCTGCTGCAAGCTGACCTAACGTGGGCCTGGGTAGGCATCTCCGTGTCTCCCTGCAAATCTGGGCATGATTAGGTCAGCATCTCCACAGCTGCTTACTCCTAGGCACAGCCTCTGCCAACTCAACACAAACACGAAGCCCACAATTTATGATGGTACTTCGTTGCCCGATGCTAGTAATTGATTGCCAGGGGAGTTAGTCTCTGGCATGTCTTTGAGGATCTGGCCCAGAAGCTGTGTGCTGGAAAATGCCTGAAAGCTACTTGCAGTAAGACGGCAGGGAGCTGTGACAACGATCAGCAAGCTGGGCGTTGCTGGCCGGGTGACCACAGCCCCTGGGGATGCGGCCCTCTCCTGTGGTGGTGTGTCCTTGTTTGCACAAATCGGTGTCTGACCTTGGGGTGGGGAAGAAGGACCAACGTGGGGAAATGTTTGCAGAAAAGCATGCGACTTTAATTATGGGATTAGAATTAATTGTAGGTAGGATTTAGTAAATACCGGCCTCTCAATGCGTTTTCCTGTTCTCTGCCACATGGCATGCACTTGAATCCTCTGTCTAATGCTCTCTTCTGGGCAGTTTGCCTACAGTCTTGGTGGCAGGCAGCTTTGATGGAGACACTTACGCGACTGCCACTAGCTCTCCATTCAGTGATCAGCTGTGCGAGGCACGTAAACCCAGACCCAGTAATGTGGAACACACGAAGCGATCAAAGCACAGAGCTGCTTCCCTGCTTATCAGCATGTAATCGCCCTCCTGGCACGGAACCTGGGACTGGCAGCTGATGTGTCCAAGCAGGCTGTTCAACATGGGAACTGAACTGCAGGATCCTTCTCTGAAGTGCTGGTGCTACTCGGTGCTGCAGAAGGAGCTCACCAAGGAATTTGCCTTACCAGATGTAATGGGTTTGCTGTGCACAGGGAGGCTTGTTTCATAGAACCATAGAATCATTCAGGTTGGAAAAGACCTTTGGGCCCAACCATCAACCCTACTCCACAAGTTCACATGTAAACCAGATCCCCCAACACTACATCTAAGTGTCTTAAACACCTCCAGGGATGGAGGACTCAACCACCACCCTGTGCAGTCCATTCCAGTGCCTGACCACTCTTTCCATGAAGAATTTTTTTCCTGATGTCCAGTGTAAACCTCTCTTGTTGGAGCTTGAACCCCTTCCCTCTGGTTCTGTCACTAACTACCTGTGAGAAGAGACCAGCACCAACATCTCTACAGTGTCCTTTCAGATAGTTGTGGAGAGTGATGAGGTCTCCCCCAAGCCTCCTCTTCCTCAAACTAAACAGCTCCAACTCTCTCAATCTCTCCTCAAGATTTATTCTCCAGGCCCTTCACCAGCTTCATTGCCCTCCTCTGGACTTGTCCCAGCACCTCGATGTCTCCCTTGTGCTGAGGTGTCCAAAACTGGACACAGTACTCAAGGTGCAGCCTCACCAGTGCTGAGTGCAGGGGGACAGTCACCTCCCTACTCCTGCTGAACACACAGTTTCTAATACAGGCCAGGATCCCACTGGCCTTCTTGGCCACCTGGGCACCCTGCTGGCTCAAATTCACCCACCTGTCAATTAGAAACCCCAGGTCCTTTTCTGCCAGACTGCTTCCCAGCCACACTGCCCCAAGCCTGTAGCACTGCAGGGGATTGTTGTGATCAAAATGCAGGACCTGACACTTGGCACTGTTGAAACCCACACAGTTATCCTCAGCCCATCAACGCAGTCTGTCAGGGTCCCTCTGAATAGCTACTACCCTCCAGCAGATTGACACTCCCTGCCAACTAGGTGTCGTCCCCACATCAAGATCATTGATAATGATGTTGAACAGCAGTGGCCCCAGCACTTAGCTGTGGGGGACACCACTCATGATCGGCCTCCAAGAGGATTTAGCGCCATTGACCACAAATCTTTGGTCCTGGCCATCCAGCCAGTGTTCCACACAGCAGAGTACAAGCCAGTCCAGGCCATGGGCAGCCAGCTTATTCATGAGGATGTTGTGGGGGTCAGTGTCAAAGGCCTTACTGAAGTCCAGATAGACTACACTGACAGGCTTTCCCTCACCCACTAAGCAGGTCACCTTATCATAGAATGAGATCGGGTTTGTCAAGCAGGACCTGCCTCTCACGAACCTTTGCTGACTGGGCCTAATCGCTTGATTGACCTTTACTTGAGCCATGATGGCTCTCAAGCTTATCTGTTCTATAACCTCCCCTGGCACTGAGGTGAGACTGACAGGGCTGTAGTTGCTGGGATCCTCTTTCTGGCCCTTCTTGAAGACTGATATCATATCTGCCAGCCTCCAGTCCAATGGCACAACCCTGGTTAACCAAGATTGTTGAAAGATTATGGAGAATGGCTTGGCAACCACATCCAGCGGCTCCCTCAGTACTGTAGGGTGTAATCCATCTGGCCCCATAGATTTATGAGCATCCAGCTCATGAAGTAGATTAATAACCATTTCCTCATGGATTATGAGGGGCCTGTTCTGCTTCCCATCCCTATCTTCCATCTCAGGAGGCTGTGCANTGAAACCCACACAGTTATCCTCAGCCCATCAACGCAGTCTGTCAGGGTCCCTCTGAATAGCTACTACCCTCCAGCAGATTGACACTCCCTGCCAACTAGGTGTCGTCCCCACATCAAGATCATTGATAATGATGTTGAACAGCAGTGGCCCCAGCACTTAGCTGTGGGGGACACCACTCATGATCGGCCTCCAAGAGGATTTAGCGCCATTGACCACAAATCTTTGGTCCTGGCCATCCAGCCAGTGTTCCACACAGCAGAGTACAAGCCAGTCCAGGCCATGGGCAGCCAGCTTATTCATGAGGATGTTGTGGGGGTCAGTGTCAAAGGCCTTACTGAAGTCCAGATAGACTACACTGACAGGCTTTCCCTCACCCACTAAGCAGGTCACCTTATCATAGAATGAGATCGGGTTTGTCAAGCAGGACCTGCCTCTCACGAACCTTTGCTGACTGGGCCTAATCGCTTGATTGACCTTTACTTGAGCCATGATGGCTCTCAAGCTTATCTGTTCTATAACCTCCCCTGGCACTGAGGTGAGACTGACAGGGCTGTAGTTGCTGGGATCCTCTTTCTGGCCCTTCTTGAAGACTGATATCATATCTGCCAGCCTCCAGTCCAATGGCACAACCCTGGTTAACCAAGATTGTTGAAAGATTATGGAGAATGGCTTGGCAACCACATCCAGCGGCTCCCTCAGTACTGTAGGGTGTAATCCATCTGGCCCCATAGATTTATGAGCATCCAGCTCATGAAGTAGATTAATAACCATTTCCTCATGGATTATGAGGGGCCTGTTCTGCTTCCCATCCCTATCTTCCATCTCAGGAGGCTGTGCACCCAGGAAACTACTAATCTTACTCTTAAAGACTGAGGTAAAGAAGACACCTCAGCCTTATTTTGATCATTGGTCACAGTTTTCCCCTCTGCATCTAACAACACATTGAGATAATCCCTACGCCTCCTCTTACTATTAATGAATTTATAAAACCTTTTTTTTGTTATCCTTCAACACTGACCTTTGGCCTTCCTGATTTTTTCCCTACATAACTTCACTACGTGTTTGTAATTCTCATAAATTGTCTGCCCCACCTTTCAGAGACTATAAACTCTCCTTTTACTCCTGAGTTCCAGCCAAAGCTCTCTGTTCAGCCAAGCTGGTCTCCTACCCCATCATCTAGTCTTATGTGACTAGGGGATGGTCAGCTCCTCCAACTTTAACATTAATTCTTTAATGTTAAAGTGCAGACTTCCTGGGCTCCCATGTCCTCCAGAACTGTCTCCTAAGGGACTCTCTTAACCATGTTCCAAAAGAGACCAAAGTCTGCTCTCCGGAAGTCCAGTGTGGTAGTTCTGTTGGTCTCCCCTCCTTGCTTCACCAAGAATGGAGACCCGTAATATTTCATGATCATTTTGTCCAAGAAGGCCACCAACCATTACATCCCCAACAATGGAGAAATTGTTAATTTCTCCATTACAAGTAGCAAGTCAAGGACTGCATTTCCCCCGTTAGCTCCCTAATCATTTGTGTCTGGAAGTTAACTCCCACACAGCTGAGAAACCTTCTGGACTGTTCCCTCACTGCGGTATTGTATTTCCAGCATATGTCTGGAAAGTTGAAATCCCCCACGAAAACAAGGGGTAGAGATCGAGAGACCTCACTCAACTGTCTAAACAGTATCTTATCAGTTTCTTCATGCTGGTTGGGTGGTCTGTAGCAGACTCCCACAATGACATCTGTCCTATTATGCTTTCCTTTGATTTTAACCCATGGAAAACTTTTAATAGTCAATCAGCACTTTTTGTGAGTGCTGTTCATTTGGAGATCATTTTGTTGAAAATGCTTTGCTTCTCATCTGCTAGTCCCCTACTCCAAAATAAGTGGAATGGCAAAGAGCTGGAGATGTGCTTCATGCTGAAGTGCAGGATGCAGTAGGCTAAACCTCGAGGTAATGACTAACCATGGCCACTAATGAATAGAAAACAGTGTGGACAAGGACCTTCAGGCTACCTTTGGAAACCTCCCTTCTTGTCTGTCACTCTATACTCTTGGCCTTTCTCTGCCCTGTGATAGGTTGTGCTTGCTGCGTGCAGCAGAAGCCTTCCAGCTTTTCACGGTACAATTGTTTGCACGTTGTTATGGCACAACAGTTTACAAAGTCTATCATGCCATTTGACTGTTTTAATTCAAAGCAGTGCCTGTAGCAGTGCTGCTGTGAATTAAACTCACTGGTACAAGTGTAAAAAGTTTCCATTTCACTACCTCTTGGTTCAGCCAGCTACAGTTTTTTGAACCAGCCATTTGGCTCTGAATTACAAGAGAATAATCTACACATTTTAGTGTTGAGCTTGTTAATCAGTGAAATGCTCCGTTTTACCAGAGGAGTGGGAGTAGATAACAGTGAAGGAAGAAGGCTGTCTCTTTCTGTGGTGATTAATTAAATTGAATCCTGAATCTTTACCCAAATATTGACAAATGGCATTTTATTCTAAAAGATATCTGCTGGCTTAACTGCTCTGAGAATATTAGTTCCTCATTTGATTAATCAAACTATTGTACTAAAAGCAGAAAAATTAAAATACAGTATTTGTGAAGGTACATTTCATCCTATAGAGACATAAAAGTTCCACTCAGGCTGCAGATATTTTGTTTTCATACAGCATGGTTTACAGTTTTCTTTCATATATTTGGGAAGACTGCTTAGAGAGGGAGCATTGAGTGAATTAGTAAATCTCAATACCTTTAGGAAAGCTTAGATGCATAACACAGAATCGCAGAACATTAGGGATTGGAAGGGACCTCAAAAGATCATCTAGTCAAATCTCCCCATCACCTAGATCAAGTCACATAGGAACACGTCCAGGCAGGTTTTAAACATCTCCAGAGAAGAAGACTCCACAAGCCCCCTGGGCAGCCCATTCCAGTTCCATCACCCACACTGGGAAGAAGTTCCTTCTCATATTTACGTGGAACCTCCTATGTTCCAGCTTACACCCATTTCCTTTTGTCCTGTCATTAGATGACACTGAGCAGAGCCTGGCTCCATGCTCCTTCACATACACCGACCCTTTCCATATTTATAAACACGAATGGAGTCACCCCTCAGTCTCCTTTTTACCAAGCTCAAGAGACCCAGCTCCCTCAGCGTTTCCTCATCAGGGAGATGTTCCACTTCCTTCATCATCTTTGTGGCTCTGCGCTGGGCTGTCATTCATTAACATCCATAAGACATCAATAGGACCCAGAGTACATATTTTTCTTAACCACTTTCCCAGAGGGGATAGAAAGGATAACCCTGTTGTAAAAGTGCTCTTGTTAATGGCAACGATAGTTACGGATGTCACAGGGAAGAGAATCTGTCTGTTCATTGGATTAGTTATGTAAAGCAGTACGGGTGGCTGCAGATGTAATATGTGAGGAGGCTTGGCTTTTCAGACTGGCTAAGCTATGCTTGGTGCCAGACTTTAGAAGATGAGGGAAAAGTGGTCAGAAACTGCTCTACGTGCTTCTTTTGATCCTGAGGCTGTATCAAGTGCTGTTTCAGATGCTAGTGCCGCTTGAGGTCTGACTTGGACTGCATGGCCTGAGGCAGGCAGGAGGACTGGCTCTTTGGAAAAGGGTAAATTTTAGCCTTTTTTTAAATCAGTGATGAAGCAGGGCCTTCTCTGAGGTTTAGAACTGTATTTCTCCTCTTCTCTCCTTTTTTTAGCACTGTACATACACTGATTAAACTGCTTTACAGTGACCTAGATGGGAGCAATTAACCCCTTACAAGGTTAATCAAGGAAAATTAAGAAAATGTCTAATTCTGGGCTCACTGGTTCTTTGGTTGAAGTCTCTTGGCTTGCTGTGGTTTGTATTTGAGTGGGTTTCTTGCCTAAGGCATTGGAAAGTTGCTGTGGCAACCTGTGAAATTGTTTCTACTCTGTAAAGTGGCATGACTGGTTTGGAGCTTCCAGTTTCTGGTTTCTTGACACCATTTTTATCTTTGTTTGGAGAGAGACACATGGCACTGGGCTGGGCCCTGGGAATGTGGTGAATGGAGAGAGAGAAGGGAGAGGGGAGTGGAACTTCAGAGATCAGCAGAGGAAAGGCTTCACCTGCAACCCATTATTTGCCAAAATGGAGAATGTCTTTCCTTTATTCATGGTCTGTAGGAATTGGCACACTGGAAATGGAAAATTGGCTTGGAAGTACACGGATCAGTGAACTGATCCTTAAACAAGCTGCTCACACGGAGGGATGTGTGCGTGGACTGAATGGACTTCATACTTCCATGGGTGAAAGAACTGCTGGAAGTCCCTTTGAGGGGCTGGAGATAGCAGCTTGGCCCAGTTACGGAAGAACGCGGGATCAATCTCCATGTGCCGTTGTGTTGGGGTTTTTATGTGAGGTGAATGAAATGTGTCTTGTTGTTCTTCCCCAAACTGAGATAGTTTTTGGGTTTTGCCTGCACTTTATAAGTCCTTTGTTTGGTCCGTCCTTGTTTTGTTTTTGTTTTGGCCCATTAGCACCTCAACTCAATTACTGGTTATTTGATCAACTGATGACGTGACTATGCAGAAACTTTATTTTACTTTCTAGTGAGTGTATTTGAGGGTTTGCAACCCTGACAGTATTTACATTAACAGTCCTGAGAGTTCCTGAGCTATAAAGCAAGAAATCCGTGTGACCCTGAACTACACGGCCTGATCTTAATTTATTGTTCTGTGTGACTCCTGTTGCAGTCCTGTGGCCTTGCATGTTGCCATCTTGCTGTAAAATCTGCTTGACTGCCTCTTTCTAAAACTGTCACGACATAGCACTTCTGCTCCTTGTCTCACTTTGATGGTGTACCAGATGTGTTGTCCTGGCTTTTGCCTTCATGCTGCTTCATGATTATTTTGCTTTTTATTGTTTTTTAAAGTAAAACGAAAGATTTTGCAGGCTCTGTTTCAGATGTGAATTGTTGACACTTAAGAGTACTTCTGTTCACTGTGCTTTGATGAGCCTGTCAAGAGAAACAAGAACTTCTCCCTCCCATAATTAGCTATGTTCTAACTTTGCAGCTCCCCGGAACCCCAAAGTCCCAGTCCAAGTGAGATATAAAAGCAATGTCTGTAAAATATTTTTCTTGAAAAAAACCCCCTCCTGTCAGCCAAATTCAACTGGAAGGTTATTTGCCAATGAAAAGATTCATGCCCTTTGCATACTTTTCCTACCTTTGCTCAAAAAGTGGAAGAAATTACCTTGCTTTAGAAGCTTCTGCACACTACACTACTCCACCTAGACAGAAATCAGGGGGATTTAAAAAAAATGTTTAGCAGCAGCTATTTTTGTATGTTATTGTAAAATATTGCACCTGTCACAGTGAGCCCATCTTTGTCGTGGCCAGACACTGTGCCACTCACAAGAATCAATCAGGTACTGTCTCATGATCATGGTTCCCAAAGGGGTTAATTTTACTTGTTATGGTACGTTGTTGGGATAAAGGCTAAGATGTAAATGACTACACCTAAACAGTCATTTGGTTAAAATGGTTTAAAAATTAATCTTTTAAATTTTATACAATACTCTCTGTTCCCTGTGTGGTGTCTATGGTCAGACATGAGATTGGAAGTTGCTAGGTGGTTGACAGTGGATCTACCAATGCTTATCTCTTCTGAATCTGGCACTTGGGGGCAATCATCACCAAAAACTCCTCTACACTGCCACTGTGGCTGAACTGCACACACCAGACAGATCTGCCCGTAAGGACCTTCCGTCTTTTCCTCTTGTGCAGCAGACAACACATGGTTCTTACTGGACTCTGCTTCTGTACAGAACTACTTGACTAGTCAGTGGGCAGACAGACAAAGATTTTAATGATTGCTACTAAGAAGGAACTTCTTCACAGTGAGGGTGACAGAGCACTGGAACAGGCTACCCAGGGAGGCTGTGGAGTCTCCTCCACTGGAGATGTTCAAGACCTGCCTGGATGTGTTCCTATGTGACCTGGTCTAGGTGATCCTGCTGTGTGAGAGGGATTGGACTAGATGATCTTTCGAGGTCCCTTCCAATCCCTAATGATTCTATGATTCTACTTACTAAAAAGAGTAACACCTACAGGTCTACACAGAAGCCATACTCTTCCTACTCTACAAGTGCAGAGATAAGGGTAGCATGACACTACCGCCGTTTTTTTTCTGATTCAGCGTATGCCATCTCTTTCAAAAGCACAGTACTGAATCAGAATACTTCTGTAACACACACAAAAGACCACCCTCCACACTCACACACACTTGTTCGGGATCCATGAAAATACAAAATCACTTAAGCTCCAAAGGCTCTTTGAGTCTAAGAGAAACAACTTGAAATGTTCATTTGGACCCTGGAGTGTATAAGAAGGGGGGTGGTTAGTAGATGGAGAGAGATTCTTCTCCCCCTCTACTCTGCCCTGGTGAGACCACATCTGGAATAATATGTGCAGTTCTGGGCCCCTTAGTTCCAGAAGGGAACTATCTGGAAGGGAACTATACTCCAGAAGGGAGTATCTTCAGCTTGGAAAAAACAGAGACTGAGGGGTGACCTCATTAATGTTTATAAATGTGGAAAGGGTGGATGTCTGGACGATGGAGCCAGGCTCTGCTCAGTGTCACCTAATGACAGGACAAGGGGCAACGGATGTGAGCTGGAACACAGGAAGGTCCACGTACATATGAGAAGGAACTTCTTCCCGGTGAGTGTGACAGAGCACTGGAACGGGCTGCCCAGGGTGTTTGTGATGTCTCCTTCTCTGGAGACATTTAAAAACCTGCCTGGACATGTTCCTGTGCAACTCGATCTAGGGACTCTTGCTGTGGCAGGGGGGTTTGACTGGATGATCTTTTGAGTCCCTTCCAATCCCTAATGTTGTGTGATTCTGTGTGACCTGTGGTTGCTGGTAACTGTGGGATGATCAAATACACAAGCTATCAAACTGGTCAGTGCTGAGCTCTTCTGTCTAACTGTTCTAAAATGTTTCCTGTGGGAGCTGTCGCTTGCATTTCATCAGTACTGAATCCAGGATGACTATGCCAGTGATGGTAGGCTGATAAACCTGTTGCTTCTCAGCTGCTGAACTGGATCAAAGGGGGACAGCAGCTTCCCTTCAGCCGCCTGCAGCACTATGAGGCAGAGCTGGGGCTGGAAGCACAGGAGGAAATAGGACTGGAGGGCAAAATTAAAGCCCTTCAGTCTATAATTGAAATCCAAGTACCAGGGTCTGATTAGCTGTTGCTTGAGCTGGCAGGTCAAGGGCTGATTGGGTCTGGAGCACAAGCTTTCTTTAGTGCAGGGCATGGACCTGAGGTTCCTTTAGTCTGCTGATGCCTCCCAAGCTTTCAGGTAAAATGTCTCTTGGGTTTTCTCCTCCTTATGCCAACTTGTGTCTTCTGTGACCTGTGCCAGCTCCCACCCATCTCCTGAGAATTGATGTCTGTAGCCTGCTGGCTCAGGCATGTGGAGGAGGTAGGAAACAGGCATGTCAGTGCTCTTTGCTAAAAGAAGGAATGAGACCCCGCTCTACAGCCCAAGTAAGACTGTGCTTGAGCTGCTGCTGGCTGCTCAGGATTTGAAAGAAAAATTTGGCACCTGCTTTCAAAAGAGGATTGTGGGCTCTCAGCTGAGAGTGGAGGGACTTGTGCCTGTGTACTTCATTCACCAGAAGGCACTTAAACCCGGGAGAGAGCTAGGATTTAGGATGAACTGCAATCTTCAGCTTTTCCTATTTGGCTGGCTTAGGCATCTCCCCAAACAGTGGCTTTTGTGAATCCCCCTCTGAGGCACTTAACTCCCCTTACACACACGCGTGGAGTCCCGGCATCTGATTCAGGCATGTGGACTCCATTATGGGGCCAGATGCAAACATCCCTTCATGGATTAGGATCTGAAGGGTTCTGCATCCTATATTGTCAGTCAACTAAGGCCTCCATTTTCCCTGCCCCGTCTCCTTTTGTGTTTCAAAATCTGGAGAGTTTTTTTAAGCAGAAATGTATTTAGAAAGACTCTTCTTACATCTTTGCAAAGGGACAGAGTTAAGGCATGTGGTAGCTATTCTCAGGATGATTCAGTTAAGATAACAATGAGTAACATCACAAACTGCGGCACTAGACAGACAAATTTAATTAAATTGAGTTATGTTCTTCTCTAAAAACTTTTCCCACTAGATTCTTATTGCTGAGGAGGTTCACAGCTACCTACGGGTCAAACAAGAAATTAAGCCAAATGAAAAATGAGTCTACTAGGCAGAGCAAGGGAAAAAAGGAGTGTCCTTTCTGCAAACAGTGCAGTGGTTATCAACAGTGCTTACAAGGACATTCTTCTGTGCGTGTGTTTGTTTTGGAATTCTAGAATCATAGAATCCTTAGGGATTGGAAGGGACCCCGAAAGACCATCCAGTCCAATCCCCCTGACACAGCAGGATCACTTCACTGGGGAAGTTATGGAATCAGAATCACTCAGGGACCACCTGATCATCCAGTTCCAACACCTTCCAGCATGGGCAGGGACACCCCACCCTAGACCAGGCTGGCCAGAACCTCATCCAGCCTGGCCTTAAACACCTCCAGGGATGGGGCCCCAAGCACCTCCCTGGGCAACCCATTCCAGGCTCTCACCACTCTCACGGTGAAGAACTTCCTCCTCACATCCANCCAGTCACTGCCCAGCCTGTACTTGTGCTTAGCATTGCCTCGACCCAGATGCAGGACCTTACACTTGGTCTTGTTGAACTCCATGAGGTTGTTAGACCGTGAGATGGGACATCTACATTAATTTTGTGTTAGGTTAAGAAACCTGCTCAGATTTTCAGATACTGGCACAAACTATGTATGCTGAATGGAAGTACTTCTAATGTGCGTTGTGGAACCATGCTAAGGCAACAGACAATCTGGAATACAGAATTGTAGCCTACAGGCTCAGAGTTTGAAAGGGGTATTTTTTTAGCTCTGAGCTGTATTCCCTGAAAATTATTACCCAATTCTCAGTAAATGAAATAAAAAGGCTAATCAGATCCTGCAGGAACGAGCTCTGTCGAAGAGCGTACTCACAAGCTGTTCTAATAAAGTCATTCAGGGGCTGAAGTTTCCAAAATATGTGCTTGCAGCTCTACGAGGTCCAAAAGCTTTTGAGGGGTACTTTGACAAGTACCCAGTTCTGGATGCAGGGTGCAATGTAGGCTGTGTTTACAGTAAGACCACTTCCCTGCTAAAGGAACACTAAATGCGATGTGCTTCCAGCAGAGAAGAAGCCAATGAGCAATGTGTGGGGATAGGAAGCCCTGCCCACACCCACACCCACACTCGCACACCCACATTAAGCATACACACACAAATGATCAGTAAGAATTCATAGAAGCATAGCATCATTCAGATTGGAAAAGACCCTTGGGATCATCGTGTCCAACCATCAACCCTACTGTACAAGTTCACCCTGAAACCATATCGCTCCCCCTACACTATACCTAAGCGACTTTTAAACACATCCAGAGATGGTGACACAACCACCACCCTGGGCAGCCTGTTCCAGTGCCTGACCACTGAAGAATTTTTTCCTGATGTCTACTCTAAACTTCCCCTGTTGATGCTTGAAGCCCTTCTCTCTAGTTCTGTCGCTAATTGCCCATGAGAAGAGACCAGCACCAACTGCTCCACAATGTCCTTTCAGATAGTTGTAGAGAGTGATGAGGTCTCCTCTCAGCCTCCTCTTCCTCAAACTAAACAGCCCCAACTCTTTCAGTCTCTCCTCATCAGATTCATTCTCCAGGCCCTAATTCAAGTAAAGGAATCATAAACTCCCACGCCAGCTTTGCTGGGATTACTGCAACTGTACAAGTAGCTTGTGGTGGCATAACTGTGTCATGCTGCTGGCTGACAGAAACCTGGAGTGCAGCAGCTTCACAGCAGGCGAGGGAAGAAATGTCTGGAAGAAAGCTGCAGTATGAACACGTGAAGGATTAACCTGAGATACCAGAGATTTAGCAACTCTCCTATTGGAATTGAGTAGTAATTCATTTCTTCTATCTTCACTGGTTTGGACAAAAGTCCAAGTGCTGTGAGAATCTTTAGGATTTTATGGCATCCATGCCTGGTCTTTCCTTAGATACTACTTTCATTTGTGGATTTTGAAAATAGCAAATTTATGGAGCATTTTCATCTCTTCCTTCAAGACACAGTGGACAACCTGTAAAAAGAAGTGTCATCGCTTCTAAATGCAGGTTTGGATGGACTGGTTTCAAACAGTACCTATAGGAAATAATTATCACCCTTTTCTTTTTCTTCTTTTCAAGAAAGCAGTGAGCACCATTAATCAAAATCACTACGAAAGAATAACAATAAAAAGAAGCCCAACTCAGTATCTTTCATTTCTTTTGGCAGTTTTGCTTCTTTTGCCTTTTTAGCCTCTAGACTGGATTATCTCCTAATGACTGTACAAATCTCACCTATTATCTTTGGCAACTGCTGCTAAACATGCCTCTCCCCTTCCTGAATTCCTTCCTACTTTATCTCTCTTTTCTCTGTATGATTGATACCTCTGCTTTGTTCTAGCCTTTCTTACTTTTGTTCCCCACAAGATGCAGCTGGTTTTGATACTGTAATACTGATTGCATGCCATGATGTCTTCGGTGTGGAAGGAAGTCCTCATCTTGGTTAAATGTGGCACCTGAAATGGACTTGCATTCAAAGGCCTCAGTCCATGACAAATCACCCAGAGGAAGGGGAGACGCTTGCGTTTTCCTCCACTTGCAGTCATCAGGACACAGCAACCACACAGCAGTGGTGCAGCGTTCGTGAAGTGGAGATAGCTGTTATCAAAGAGAAGACTAAGCTACTCATTTTGTATTTGGAAATGAACAACACTGTGGAAGAATTTTCCTGGCAAGTTTTCCCTTGGCTGCCTTCAGCTAAAAACGACTGCTGAAGTTCAATAGTTAATGAATCCTCCTGACTATGAAGGTCTAAGTAATTCTCCTTGGGAGAATCTGTGACACAGCAGAAATCTGAACAGACATGATGGAAAAGTATCTGCAGCAGTGACTTTGAGAAACTTCTGTCCCACCAGTTCTTTAGACAAGAAAAGAGCTCTTTAAAGTAAAAACAAACAAGAAAATAATTTTGCTGGTTTAAAAAATTGTTTCCTAGAATTAGAATTCAGTGGTTCCACAATTGTGGAATCCTTCCGTGCAAAATCCTTCCATCATGTATTTTTTTCAAGTGGCCCAGTTAATTGCTTCCATGTAACAGGGCTGGAGAACTGGGTGGGGAGAAATTGAATGAACTGTAATGAAGACAGTGTAGAGTCTGGCACCTGGGCAAGAACAACCCCAAGTACCAGTACAGGCTGGGGACTGACCTGTTGGAGAGCAGTGTAGGAGAGAGGGGCCTGGGGGTCCTGGTGGACAACAGGATGACCAGGAGCCAGCAGTGTGCCCTTGTGGCCAAGAGACAGGTTGCTATCCTTGGGGTGGATCAGAAGTGGGGTGGTTAGTAGATGGAGACAGGTTCTCCTCTCCCTCTCCTCTGCCCTAGTGAGACTGCATCTGGAATATTGTGTCCAGTTGTGGGCTTCTCAGTTCCAGAAGGACACAGAACTGCTGGAGACCATCCAGTGCAGAGCCACGGAGATGATGAAGGGAGTGGAACATCTCCCTGATGCGGAGAGGCTGAGGGAGCTGGGTCTCTTGAGCTTGTTAAAAAGGAGACTGAGGGGTGACCTCATTAATGTTGATAAATATGGGAAGGGTGGGTGTCAGGAGGATGGAGCCAGGCTCTGCCCAGTGGCATCCAATGATAGGACAAGGGGGCAACAGGTGTAAGCTGAAACATTGGAGGTTTTACATAAATATGAGAAGAAACTTCTTCATGGTGAGGGTGATGGAGCACTGGAATGGGCTACCCACAGAAGTTGTGGAGTCTCCTTCTCTGGAGACATTTAAACCCCAATTTGACATGTTCCTGTTTGACTTGATTTAGGGGATCCTGCTGTGGCAGGGGGATCAGTCCAGATGACCTTTGGAGGTCTCTTCTAATCCCTAACGTTCTGTGATTCTGTGAACAAGTACAAGCTTGTGAATTTCAGCAGCTGAGGAAGTGGTCATTTGTGCAGACAGGCGTAGATAGCCTGGTAATTTTTGATGGTAACTATGACCTGTGCAGAGTTTGCTAGCTGCTCCATATTTTTAATTGGATGCCGACCTAAATGTACTCACACAGTTGCACAGGCAGCAGACTACGGCCTGTTTTTCTTAATCAAGCAAAACTACAATGAGAATTTTGCTCAATTAAGAACTGAAGAATTTGGCTGAGTTTCATTCATTTCTTGGCAGTAGGAAAAGCTGATCTTTCCAACAGTAAGTGCCAGTGCAAAATATTTTGGCCAGGAAAAAAATGTCAGTTTAGATCTATGAAATTCTCATTTTCAGGAAGTAAAATTAGAATCACTCTGGTTTATATTAGCTTAAAAAGACACAAATCCTGCCCTGCTGTTGTTCAGCTAAGTAAACAGGTATCCATTACCAGTCCAGATTCTTTCCTTAGTTACACTAACATTTTGACTGTGGTGGAGGTAATTCCTCTTTTAAGCAGAATAGCCAATATCATTGACTCTTGATTTTCACATGTGCTCCGTGCATTGATGTCGGTACCTTCTGCAGTGACAAAATGTCTCTGGTTTGAAGTGGACAGCAGTAACTGCTCCTGAGCCTGTTTCACTGCACCTCATCTTGCTGACGATGGCATGTAACGGGATGGCACATGAACAGCATTATTTGTGTAGCCCCTCTGAGCTGAAAGAGGGAAGAGTTGGAAAAAAGTGGGAGTGTTCATTTCCTTTAATTGTTTTTGAAGGAAATGTTTTTCTTATCTTTCTTCTAATCTATTCTAAACTATCCTGAATTTTTCCTGGGCTGGAGATGAGAACAGACATTATTTCACGTATCTGATGCAGTTTTTTTAACAGGCAACAAAGATCCCATTTAATTAAACAAAAGCAGACTCTGTTGATGTACAGTCCTACAGGCAGGAGGAGGATGAGGGAAGAACCTGTCAAGTAAACCTATCTATTAAATGAAAACATACACACTTATGTTCAGACTTGACTGTTGTTTTACAAAGAACTCCCAAGAAAACATGCGTGTGGATCCCATTTCCTGCAGAAGTTTGCTTTAAATAATCATGACATCAACACATAATACTTCAAAGATTTAGTTTAGCTCAAAGTAGGGCTGGAACTGTTCTGCTCATATCCTTCGCCATGGCTTAGCAGATGTTATCAGCCAACCCACCTTTTACCTGAGGGAAAGACTTCTCTTTGACCTGCTAGGTTGCTCTGTAGGCCAAGTGTTGGCGCTGCAATAAACTCTACAGATCTTCTAGATCATTTGTGTGCTGGAGTTTCTCTTACCATTGCGATGAAGAACTTCAGGGAGGAGTTGCAATCTATGTGAGACAGCAACTAGA